>JBBPBX010032953.1:11811-33559 GCA_038048925.1 Garcialebias charrua | reverse complement strand
CAGAGTGCTTGCTACAGGTGTAGCTGAAACATGTTATGGTAG
The DNA here is from genome assembly GCA_038048925.1 of Garcialebias charrua. NCBI lineage: Eukaryota > Metazoa > Chordata > Actinopteri > Cyprinodontiformes > Rivulidae > Garcialebias > Garcialebias charrua. Next base: position 33,517 of record JBBPBX010032953.1, on the reverse strand, counting down.
TGACAAATGTTTTTGGGGAAAAAAAGAGCAACTGTTTAAATTTGTATAAACTTTTCAAACTCCTTTCATCAACTACTCCAAATAACATTCTTGATTCTTAGATTGGTTAGTCACGTGTGGATTTCTGTCCCAGGATTTCAGGTAGGATGCAATGTGTAAAATAGTGCTGAATTTTGGGAACTGCTGTTTCCCACAGCTGGTCATCTGGCAGAATTCTTTCCACATAAATATCATTTTCACTCCATACTACAAAATCACAATATTGTACATCCACAATGTGAATCTGATCCTGGAGCTGATGGTAATAAGGATGGTTCCTATCCAGTTGTACAGAATCTCCAACCTTGACGAGACGACGAGACAAAAACCAGGCTGTCCAGCACACATCCTCAGACCGACTTCATGCTGTTTGCTCTGTGGGCACTGAAGGACAAGACAATGAAACTTAGACATAAAAAATAAATACGGTAGTCTCCAAAACATTTCAATATGATACTTTTTTAAAGATTGTGTTTCACTCATTTCACTATCCAACACCAATGTTAGAAAATGAGACTATATTTATGTCTCTGTCAACCAGGTGTGTTCCACAGGTAAGAATGTATTAATCTGGACTAAGTTTTAAAAGGTGATGGAAAGGTCACACATTTTTTAACTGGAAACAAGGCAACATCCCACAAACTGCAAGACCATCCCCAAAACTACGGCTACATGCTGTGAAATATGCAAACAACAAAGATTTGAGTAAAAAATTATAGTTGTAACATTCATACTGTGAGGTGCGCAAAGTCTGCAGTGCAGTAGTCCAAACCTTTTGAGAAATAAATTTTACCTTGATTTCACACACCCTGGCTCCATGACAGTCACATGAAACGACTCCATCTGGTGAGGCTCCCATGTATGGCCACCTTGAGTTTAACCAGCTAGTATCTGAAGTTACAAAGAAGATACGATCACCTTGATGATATTAACAAAACAAAAAAAATCATAATATTTTCAGTACATTAACTTACCTTTTTAATGTGTGATGGCATTAACCATTTACACTTTTCTGTGGTACATGAAGCACTTTTCTTCATTTTCACCCCAGCTTCTGTTGCAAAAAGAACTGCTCCTACATGGGAGCAAGATTCTGACAGTCTGAAAAAATATGCAAGAAAATGAATAACAGTAGGCCTACTAGTATTTAGCCATTAAATCCCCACTGAGATGAGTCCTGGATAGAAAATATATTTTTTACTTAGTGGGACATTCATGCTAATAGCAAAACAAAACAATAAAAGCTAAATACAAATAAATATAACTTACCAGCCATACAGTCACAGTGGGCTGTGACTACTTCCCCACTTTGTGTAGCCACAAACCATGTTTTTAATGGAGTTACTGTAGATCTCTGACCTACAGTGTAGAAATGCATATGACTCAACGTTAACACATACAACTCCAGCACGAATTTGGCTTTACAGAAGCTAAATATATTATTTGTAAGTAGATCCACGCACATAGAAATAACAGGGGGCTAACTAAACTTGTTGTTAGCATTAGCGATAGCGTAGTTAGCATAGGCTAATTACTAAATAAATAATACATCTCACTACTCACCTGGGCAGAAACAAGTCGACAACCATTTAAAGCTTCTTTTGATCCTAAATGGTTAACCCAAAACTCGTCCTCGCCAGTCTATTTAGGGCATTGGCATACTTGCTGTAATCCATTCTGCTGTGTTTTGAACTGGGGAAAATCACTTCCTGCCCCTCATCTGAATTTCGCGCCACTTCCGGGTCACGTGATTGCAACCCAGCAATTGGGGATGAAGGAAGTGCAGCAGTTTGAGGGTGGAGATAAAACGCCATAGTCTTAAATGGCTGGGTCATGTACTGAGGATGGACAGTCAGCGTATACCTAAAGCAGCATTGCAACATTGCATTGTTTGTGTTTACTAACCCACTGGTTGCAGAAACAATTCCTTTACAATGAGTGAATGAACAATACGTTCATTTGTTTTGTTCATTTGTTCATGGTTTTTTTTTTATGTCCAGAGGACCAGACTTGGCTTTTTTTTAGATTTTTCTACCTGGATTATTGAGCATGCATCAGGGTAATACGTATTTAATTTGAAGCAACAATTTATTTATTTTTTTCCATTTTTGAGGCTCTAGTGGCCTATTTTTGTTGTAGAAAGTGGGGGCGTAATGGGATGAGAGGGAGGGGAGACGTTGCGGAAAGGTTGTCGGGACCGGGATTCGTACCTGTGACCGCTGCTATGAGGACTAGCCTCGAACATGGGCTGTGATCTTAACCCCTGCGCCATAGCCACGGCCCAAAGCATCAGTTTTAACTGCGTCAAGGTGTAAGTTAAGTAGCAAAAAAACGCAACGAATACCAGAGTAGAAAACGTCTCCGCACGAGTACCGTATTTTTCGGTGTATAGGTCGCACCTTTTTATGGTTTTTTCAAGGCCTGCGACCTATACACCGGTGCGACCTATTTATGGATTTTTTTTCATATTTTTAGACCAATTTTTGGCTGAGTTATGGCCCTTTTTCCCTGTTGCATAAAATGGTGCAGTACCAGTTTCGGCCACCAGGGGGCAGTGCAAGTGCAGTACCAGTTTCGGCCGCTATGATCGCTAAAGAGGCCTGTACCGGTATTCTGCTTTATTTACAGATTTATTTGGGTGTAGCGGTAACTGTCAAAGTGCATTTCAATCAGCTGCACCTCCAGATGCTGCATCTTTCAGCTCACAGTCAGCTGCACCTCCAGATGCTGCATCTTTCAGCTCACAGTCAGCTGCACCTCCAGATGCTGCATCTTTCAGCTCACAGTCAGCTGCACCTCCAGATGCTGCATCTTTCAGCTCACAGTCAGCTGCACCTCCAGATGCTGCATCTTTCAGCTCACAGTCAGCTGCACCTCCAGATGCTGCATCTTTCAGCTCACAGTCAGCTGCACCTCCAGATGCTGCATCTTTCAGCTCACAGTCAGCTGCACCTCCAGATGCTGCATCTTTCAGCTCACAGTCAGCTGCACCTCCAGATGCTGCATCTTTCAGCTCACAGTCAGCTGCACCTCCAGATGCTGCATCTTTCAGCTCACAGTCAGCTGCACCTCCAGATGCTGCATCTTTCAGCTCACAGTCAGCTGCACCTCCAGATGCTGCATCTTTCAGCTCACAGTCAGCTGCACCTCCAGATGCTGCATCTTTCAGCTCACAGTCAGCTGCACCTCCAGATGCTGCATCTTTCAGCTCACAGTCAGCTCCACCTCCAGATGCTCCAGATGCTGCAGCTATCCTGCACTGGTTTCCACAGCAACTGCAACTCTGAGCAGATCACCTTCAGCTGCAACTGATTTGTCATTTATTAACAAAAATTAAAGTGAGACACAGTCTTACAAAAAAGGCAGCCAACAAACATTTTTTTAGGAGTCTGTAGTTTAATTTTAATGATGTTGGTGGTATTTACATTTTGAAATAAGCTGATTTGTAATAATTTATTAACAAATATCAAAGTGAGACACAGTTTTACAAAAAAGGCAGCCAACAAACATTTTTTTAGGAGTCTGTACCGGTAGTTTACCGGTAATTTTAATGATGTTGGTGGTATTTACATTTTGAAATAAGCTGATTTGTAATAATTTATTGACAAAAATTAAAGTGAGACACAGTCTTACAAAAATGGCAGCTAACAAATGTAGGTGCGACCTAGGTGCGACCTATACACCGGTGCGACCTATTTATGGATTTTTCCAGTTTATTGATAAATATTAGCCACTGCGACCTATACAACGGTGCGACCTATACAACGTAAAATACGGTAGCTTTGCTTTCACGTACTGTAAATATCAAAGCTACTGAGATAAACTGAAAATAAATGTTTTAATTGGCAAACACAATTAATGGTTAGCCATAGGGGAAAGACTTTTGCTACTTCTAACGAACTGCATGTCAGACACATGGTAAATCCTACAGGCCAAGGTCAAGAAAAAGATTGTATGGATAAACACCTACCATATTTGTTAAGAAAACCCCAGATTTTTTGTTATTCAAAGTGTGACATAAATATTTTACCTGTAATTCTGCACACTTTATTTTTCATGGATGAAATCCTACAGCCCTAATTACTACTGCAGCTTTTTGGGGGCACACATCCCAACCAGACAGGTGAAACAACCCTCTTTTTCCATGTCACGTTCTCAGCTTGTTTTATTTTTCCCTCAGCTGTTCCATCCCTGCTTCATAGTTTGTATGAATGAATCAAAAATATATATACTGTATGATTATAATTTATATTGAGCTCAATTATTAAAGGTGGTTTTTCACGGGCTGCAACTAGTTGGCAACTCAAAATTAAAAACCATTAAATGCAAACTTTTCTTTTCAGTTCCACCAGTTTCTGAGTGTTTGCAACCAAACAACAAGCAAACCATGTGTTCGCCCTTCACATGACCAGTTTTTCAAATCACAGCTTATTTTATGCACACAGATTCAAAAACTGCATTCTAGGATGTGCACTTTTTTTTGTCCTCTTCAACTCACATAACGTTTGTTTCTGCCCTATTTGTGTGATTAAAGCCGCTGGAGTACAGTTTAGACATGAAGACAAATTTTCATCAATTATTATAATTTTTAGACCTGGATATTTGTGTCAGAGGAGAGATTTTGTGTGGTTGTCAAAATACAGCTTTGTTACTCTTGCAACTACGGTAATTGGAGATGCTGAAACAAAACTCAGGTGTATTTTAAACACCTGCAATGATTTGTTTTGGTGGGGAAAAAACTGTTGCACCAGTTTTTTTTAAACTTGTCAAAACCCCATCAACTAGACTGCTTTTCTCTGTGACTCAGGCAGAAAAAACACTGCAAACATTTCAAGACCTTCTGGAGACTCCTTTATGAATTCTGTTCACCAGTTAGTGAGATATAACCTTAATCCTTCACACAGGCATTATATCTGCTGTCCTTCATCCCACATATAGATAGTATATTCCACATTTTGACCATCTGTTCACAAAAGTAATTCATAAAAGTAATTTCTGAAAGTCTGGAAACATTCTGATGTTTGTCAGATAATCAGTGGCTGTGAAGAAAACAAGACAAGTGCAATTTTACATGAATCAGGTTGTATAAATGTGATGCTCATGCTCCCAGGCTGAATGTCATTGTTTATGGCAAGCCCTTTTAACATTAAATCGTGAAGTCTGACTATCCGTAATTACATTCTAGATATCTAAAAAGGACTTTTGACTAGTCACAATTACATTTTGACTAGTCAGAATGTTAATTTAAGATATCTGTATTTACATTCTGACTAGTCAGAATAGCAATTCAAGATATCTTAAAATGAATTTTGACTAGTCAAAATGTAATTAAAGATATCTTAAATGACGTCACCCAATTCGTCATTTAAAGTGTCAGACATCCATAATGACAATTCAAGATATCTCAAACGTAATTATGACTAGTCATAATGACGTTTTTAGATATCTTTATTAAGAAATTACGCGTAGGACCCGCGGCTGCCACTTAGCTGTTCAAACAGATGCCTGCACAATTTTGGGTGGCTGCAGTGGCGCTAGCTGTTCTGGACTAAATTGTCAGAAAATGTCACAAGTGTTAGCATTAGACAGTGAGGAAAATGGCTGAGTTTCATCTGTTGTTTTTGTTCAGTTCCTGGTTGTTCTTGAGGGGCAAGAAAACAACCTTATCTGTCCTACCATGCTTTACTACAGCCTGCTCGTCTCTGTAATTAGGCAGTGTCTATGAGCAGATTGGCTGGGGCAGTCCACAGGACCTGACTTAACGTTTTTAGATTTTTCTACCTGGATTATTGAGCATGCATCAGGAAAACATATTTATTTCTGTTTACTTAATTTCATATTTATGTTCCAGGTTGAAGGCAGCAGTCCTCTTGTGTAGGTTGTTCCACTCGTGTCTCGTGCATCATCACAGCTTGTGGGTGAATTTCTGCTCTTGTTACATTGAACCATCATTAAATATTTTAGTTGACTGACCACTGGAAAGCCTCAGCCTTGGCTGAATATTTAAGAATCAGTATTGCCTCCATTAGAATTAGTTTTTAACTTAGTGTAAATAAAATGTATATTGTATCTTGGAACACAGTCTCTTGTTTACTTGTAAACAAACCCAAGTGCCTTTTCTGTGTATAAATTATGTCCTTGGGTGAAAAGCCTAAGGTGCCGTTGCAGTAAGTTTATAAAATAAAAAATAACATCCAAGCTTGTCACATGTATGTAAACTGTTCTAGTGTTATGTACTTTATTTTAAAGTTTTGAATTATTTTAAACATTCTTCAATTAAAACACACTTGAGCAGCATACTTTTTATTTATTATTATTTGATTGAGTTGAATTGCAAGGAAAACAAGTATAATTTACAACAAATCTAGTAAAAACAAGAAAAAAAACTAACTTTTTAAGTTAACAATTTATAACTGATATCTATAAACTTATAGTGGATTATAGATATTTTTCCCAAATTATGCAATTTCATTTTAAAGAAATTGGCACGTTTTTGTATTTTTCATGAGTAACAACTATTTACAGTATTAAATTAAACTATTTACAGTGATTCACACAGCTTGAGACTGAATATTAAAAATACGAAGGAACAAAAAGGTGATTTGTACATTTTATGATACTGCATTGATATAAACACATTGATGGTGTTGAAGTAAAACATGTCCAGTTTAGACTTCATCTGATCAACCAATCATCAATCAATTCATCACGCCATACCCGTTCAACAGTTATTGTTTAGTGGACCCCCTGACCATCTGAGCTGCCAGTGCTGTGGCAGCAGACTCCTCCTCTGCAAGCAACACAGAAACAGCTGGCAGTAACGCCAAAAATACACCACACGCGTTGCAGCTCCGCCCCACTCCGGTCCGACCTCCGCAGCAAATACGCACCCATTATAATCAATGACAGAATTTACACTGGCTCCGCACGGCGGCGGCGAGCTGCGGAGAGCGGACGGCAGTCCGTCAAAATTAGAAATTTTTCTATTTCTGCCGGACGCCGGAGCTGTGCCGGAGTCAACTTTTGAAGATTACGTCGCACCAACAGGAAAAGGAACGAGCACAACTTCCGTATTTACAAAATAAAATCACCACGGGCGGACTAATCCTAGCTCTATACGGATTTATTTGTACAAAAATGCTGTCAAACTATCATTTCTGACTACGCCTACAAACGCAATACAAGAAATAAAAAGAAATACAAGAAATAAATAAAGTATTTTATTCTGAAATGTAATACATCACTTCCTGTTGCTCAAACCATGTCCTGTCGCTCATTTACGAGAGAATATCAAGGCAGCAGTATCTACAGTTGTTCTCTTTCTTCCACCGAGTGAATTGTTTTGTTCTGACTTCCTTATTTATCACTTGATTTATCGCGCGATCTCGCAATTCTCGCGCATGCGTCTCGGAGCAGCGCATCCACTCGGACCTGAGCTGAGCGCAGGTAGTGGAAATTGGACTCGCACAGCTGCGACCTGCGGAGCGGGGCGGAGCGGAGCCGCGTGTAGTGTATTTTTGGCGTAAGCCTTGGTTGTCGAAGCTGTACCCCTGCAGAACATCTGGACTGCTCCCTGGTTCTGGCCTGTATTTCATCTGACACTTGCAGAGACTGAAGATGCATAAACTGACTGAGTGTGGGCACAAAATACATGTTGGGAAGACTATGCAACGTCGAAGGAAGAGCAGGGAAGTCTGGAGCCATGTGGTGCAGAATGATGCTACGCAGGACTTCTCAGTTGGGCACTGGTTAGACACCAGTCCACCCTGTGGCACAGGCCCACATCTGGATGGTACCAGCTCCAAAGTTGACAGACCATCTACGACAAGAGCAATAAGTGTTTGAGACTCCAGCCGGTGTAGTTTTCCTCCTGATGCCAGGATGTCAGGATCTGGACGTGGTCCTACAAACACACAAGTGACATACCCGGTAATCACAATAAGTTTTGACAAAAGAAACGTACGGTGCAACAGGCATAAAAACATTAACTCAGAGGTTATACCTGTGTACGCTCTGTAAAGCGTGGAGTGCAGACATCTTTTCCCCACAGTTCTGGGCTTTCGCACCACCACCACCATCTTGCTGGCAGGTTCAGGATGGATCCCCTTACAACATAAAAATATGTCAAATAAACTTTTAAATAAATATAAAGGGACAGGTGAACAATTTGGTAGGACACTGTTGGACTGATTTGTGAGAGTTAAAAAAAAAACTTTATTTATGATCTGTATTCACTGGTTAACTGGACATCATTAACCTCACACAGTCTTCCACTGGTACATTTTCATCTTTAAATCACTTCTTGGTCTGCTGCCCTCATACATCTCCTCCTACATGTCTCTGTGTGAGTGCAGCTACAGCGTGCGCTCTCAGGACATGATTACCTGCAGTGTTCCGTCAGTGAGGACTGAACTTGGCAAAAGGGCCTTCTCCTACTCCGCTCCTGCTTCCTGGAATGTCTTACAAAAAGATCTGAAGCTCTCGACCTTCACTTCTCTAAATGGCTTTTAAAATCTGTTGGAATCCTGGCAAAAACCAATGCAGACGTGTTCCTGTTACTGATTACTGCTACTGATTTTCTACATCCATTTTATAATGTTTTTGTTAAATATTTTGTTTTTAATTTTGTAAAAAAAAATCTGTATTTCTCTTTTATGTTTGTCTATTGTTGATTGTTTAAGGAAATGTCTACTGTTACTGTTGTCATTTAATTTTGTAAAAAAAAAATCTGTATTTCTCTTTTATGTTTGTCTATTGTTGATTGTTTAAGGAAATGTCTACTGTTACTGTTGTCATCATTCTTTAGTTTGTAGCAGGTCGCTCTTGTAAATGAGTCCTCGAGGCTCAATGAGATTAACCTGATGAAATAAAGGTTGAATGAGTGATATAACAGAAAAGGATGTGTTCCACTCTTATTTTATTTATTTACCTTTGTTCTTGGTCTGTGTCATCTTTGTACAGGCCCACATCTGGATGGTACCAGCTCCAAAGTTGACAGACCATCTAGGACAGGAGCGATAAATGTTTGAGACTCGAGCCGGTGTAGTTTTTCTCCCGATGCCAGGATGTCGGGATCTGGACGTGGTCCTACAAACACACGAGTGACATAATCACAATAAGTTTTGACAAAAGAAACAGGCATACAAACATTAACTCAGGTTATGTTCGCTCTGTAAAGCGTGAAGTGCAGACATCTTTTCCCCACAGTTCTGGGCTTTTGTACCACCACCTCGCTGCAGGTTCAGGATGGATCCCCTTACAACATAAAAAATATGTCAAATAAACTTAGAAATAAATAAATGTAAATGAGCAATTTGGTAGGACACTGTGGGACAGATTTGTGAGAGTTAAGATTTTTACGTAACTTGCAAATACTACTACAGTACCGGTAACTGATAGTGGTTGAGCCTGCATTTTTGATACCACCATTTATGATATAACAGAAAATAATGTGTTCCACTCTTATTTTATTTATTTACCGGTACCTTTGTTCTTGGTCTGTGTCATCTTTGTAAATCTCGAGTTCAGGCCAGTGCAGGAGGAACATTTGGCAGCTTAAAAAAAAAAAAGAAGTTGTTACAATTCCTTTATCAGCTGCAAACCTACAGAAATAATCTAAGAAATCAGCTTTTTCTTTTTCAACACCCAGTGAGATCTAAAACAGATCAGAACTGTTTTGAGCACACATATATATATTAATACTTGTTATAACATATTTAGCTTTAAGGACCTCGTGTACATAATCTCGTTTTCATCTCATGTACCACATGCGGTGCAAATGACAATAAAGACTCTCTGACTCTGACAAGTAATAGACTGTATATATTGATTCACTTAACACATCATTTATAGAGTATACACAGCACGCTACACACACACAGAGTGATGGAAAGTAACAAAACCTGCAAAGTGCAGCTTTGTTCTCTTTTAGTGATATTTCTTTATTTCTGTTAAGAAGAAAGCATTTGAACATTACATGGACACAAACATATTTTTGGCACTAATGGAACCTCATAAAAAATACAATATACATTTTTATACCATATCTGTCTCAAATATTCCAAATAATTTATCACATTAAATTGGGCTTTTTTACACTGTATGTTGCAGCAGGAGCTAACGGTTAGCTCGCTAAGCTAGCTTCGTTTTTTCTTACCTTGAAAGCTGTGTGTCTGCTACTTCCTGTTGTAGTGAAAAAGACGTCGGTTTTAAAAAGTCTTCTTGTTGTAAAAAGTCTTCTTGTTGCAAACAATAAATCATCCGTGTTTTTAATTCATGTCGAGCACGAGCTGCTTGGTACAAACCGTGTTAAAAACACAGCAGGCGTTGTGTTGGACAGACCTGACATGGGTCCTCCTGACAAGATTTAGCGGACCTATTTCCGCCTGCGTAAAACTGTGTCATTGTGACTAGTCAAAATTATAATTCAAGATATCTCGTACGTCATTCTGACTAGTCATAATGTGAATTCTAGATATCTTAAATAGAAACGCCGTCTACATGATAAAATATTTAAGATATCTTGAATTCATTTAAAGATATCTTAAAAGGAATTTTGACTAGTCATAAGTACAGTTCTAGATATCTGAAATTGATTTATGACTAGTCATAATAGCTATTTAAGATATCTTGAATTACATTTTGACTAGTCATAAATACATTTTGACTAGTCATAAATACATTTAAGATATCTTAAATGATGATGTAATTTAAGATATCTGTAATTGTAATTATGACTAGTCAAAACTAAATTTGAGATATCTTGAAAGCAAATTATGACTAGTCAAAATTAACTTAGAGATATCTAGAATTGTATTTACGACTAGTCAAAATTCATTTCAAGATATCTTAAATTGAAGCCTCCATTCAACTCAATGGAAAATCTGACGTCATTTTGACTAGTCAGAATGTAATTAGAGATATCTCAAATACGAATTTTGACTAGTCAAAATGTAATTCAAGATATCTTGAATAGCTATTATGACTAGTCATAATTCAATTTCAGATATCTGGAATTGAAGTGCCGTGAATCCGATTTAATGTTAAAAGGGCTTGCCATACATTGTTGCTGTTTGAACCAAAATAGAATTGATTCCAGCTTCATTTGTGTAAACACGCATTGAACACTCACAATAGTTTTTTTTTTAAAGCGTTAGCCAAAACTATCCTGGCATTAACGGAGCCACACACGAAGACGAGATTATTATTATTATTTAAACCAGTTCACTTGCCAGGGCAGAGTTCACACAGGCTTACACAGATGTTTTATTGAAGCCCGGTCGTGAAGATCTGCACCGGACAGTGTGCCAGGAATGTTGTTTTATAATACGCTTATCAGCTATTCCTCCAGACTCTGAGGCAACCTTGGAGTACCAGCTGCACATGCAGGATCAATGCAGCTCCTCATTCAGCTCTCTAACTCAAGCACACTGTTTGTGAGCAGTTATTAGTTAGTGACAAGCATCCTTGACTTTGGCCAAATTTCCCCTGACAATAAGAGTAAGTCACGTGGTGCAATGCAACAAATCCAAACATGAACCACTGATTTTTGGATGCTGTTTGTTTTGTGCTAACGTGCGCTCCTTGGACAATAAACTGGATTATATACGCCTGCTACGAACGACACAAAAGACTGTGAGAGACTGCTGTGTGTTTGTATTCACGGAAACGTGGCTCAACAACAACGTTCCGGACCATGCTGTCCAGCTAGGGGAGCTAACATGCTACAGAGCGGACCGAACCCCCGAGGGAGGTAAGACAAGGGGAGGGGGGCTCTGTGTTTACATCAACAAAGCATGGTGCCTGGATGCTGCTGTGGTCTACAAACACTGCTCACATTTAGTGGAGTTCATGACTATTAAATGCAGACCGTTCTATTTACCGAGGGAGTTTACAGCTGTTTTGATTGTTGCTGTATATATCCCTCCAAGCTCCAACAGCAAAGTTAGAAGTGAGGCTTTGAATGAACTATATCTGCACATCAGTGAGCAACAAACAGCCCATCCTGATGCTTTTCTCATCACGGCTGGTGATTTCAACCATGCAGATTTAAAGAGTGTATTTCCAAAAACATACAAAAACATAAACTTTGCAACAAGAGGAAACAACACACTGGACCAAGTTTACACCACCATGAAAAATGCCTACAGAGCCCTCCCCCTCCCCCACATTGGTGCTTCTGACCATATCTGTGTTATGCTAAAGCCAGCATACAGGCCGCTGGTGAAAGTCACAAAACCAGTCCGCAAGCAGATACGAGTGTGGCCAGAGGGGTCTTCAGAGGCACTCCAGGACTGTTTTGACACCACAGATTGGGGTATGTTCAAAGAAGCTGCTACCACAAACAACAACACATGTCTCCAGGAGTACTCAGACACTGTATGTTCATACATCGCCAAGTGCATTGATGATGTTACCAACCTCAAAACCATCACTGTTCGGGCTAATCAGAAGCCATGGCTGACAGCTGAGGTTCACAGACTCCTGAAAGCCAGGAATGCTGCCTTCAAAGCGGGAGATCAGGTGGGCCTGAAGGCAGCCAGAAAGAACCTGACCCAGGGCATCAGTGAGGCCAAGGAGCAGTATTCCAGGAAAATAGCTCACCGTTTCAAGGACAGCAAGGATACACGCAGTCTGTGGCAGGGAATACAGACCATCACAGACTACAAACCCCCCCCCAGACCTGTGACAGCTCAACCTCTACGCTGAATGAACTGAATGAGTTCTTCGCTCGGTTTGAGGCAAGTAACAGCACACCTGCACATAAATTCCCCCCCTCTCCTGATGGCCAGGTGCTGGCGCTGTCCTCAGACAGCGTAAGGCGTTCATTCATCAAGATTAACGCCCGGAAGGCCTCTGGTCCTGACAACATACCTGGTCGTGTGCTGAAAGACTGTGCAGGGGAACTCGCAGCGGTCTTCACGGACATCTTTAACATCTCACTAAGCCAGGCCATCGTCCCCACCTGTTTCAAAGCCACCACCATCATCCCTGTCCCAAAGAAGGCAACGCCCGCATGCCTCAATGACTATCGCCCAGTAGCACTCACCCCCATCCTGATGAAGTGCTTTGAACGGCTAGTCATGAAAAGCATCACATCTGTCCTCCCTGCCTCCCTGGATCCCTTCCAATTTGCATACCGACCTAATCGCTCAACCGACGATGCCATCTCCTCTGCCCTCCACACAGCTCTCACACATCTGGACACGAAGGACTCTTATGTTAGAATGCTGTTCATCGACTTCAGCTCGGCATTCAACACCATCATCCCCCAACAGCTCATCCATAAACTGGACAGTCTGGGGCTGAACACCTCAATGTGTAACTGGCTGCTAGACTTCCTGACCGGGAGACCACAGACAGTACGGATCGGGAGTAACACATCTAGCACCATCACATTGAACACAGGGGCCCCACAAGGATGTGTGCTGAGCCCCCTTCTATTCACCCTGCTAACACACGACTGCACACCATCGTACAGCTCCAACCACTTCATCAAGTTTGCGGACGACACAACAGTGGTAGGTCTCATCAGCAACAACGATGAGACGGACTACAGGAACGAGGTGAGCCGCTTGGCCTTGTGGTGCGGACACAACAATCTCACTCTCAACGTGGAGAAGACAAAGGAGATTGTCGTGGACTTCAGGAAGAGGGATGCACAACATGCCCCTCTGACCATCAACAGCACCGCAGTGGAGAGAGTGGACAGCACCAAGTTCCTGGGAGTGCACGTCTCAAAGGACCTGTCCTGGAGCAGGAACACTGCAGCACTGGCGAAGAAGGCTCACCAGCGCCTCTACTTTCTCCGCAAGCTGAAAAGGGCTGGAGCTTCAACCTCCATCATGTGCACCTTCTACAGAGGTGCCATAGAAAGTGTCCTGACCAGCTGCATCACTGTGTGGTTTGGTGCATGCACTGCATCCTGCCGCAAGAGCCTCCAGCGCATCGTGAAAGCAGCTGAGAAGATCGTCGGCACCTCCTTGCCCTCACTGCAGGACTTACACAGCAAACGCCTCACTCGGAAAGCCCACCGCATGGCAGGTGATCCCACACACCCACTACACAGCCGCTTTAGACTGCTGCCATCAGGGAGGAGACTGAGGAGTCTCCAGGCTCGTACCAGCAGACTGAGAGACAGCTCTGTTCATCAGGCAGTCAGAATGCTAAACACTCTGCCTGCTCTGCCTCCCCTCCCATTTGAACTGCCTTAACACAAAAAACTTTCTCACACATTACCACTCAACACAAAGTTTTTAACACTGGACTCTGTGTCATCAAACGGGTTATTCACTAAACTCTCGGTCATGTGTTCATTCAGTTTGCACTACTTCTCATATTTGCACTAATGTTTGTATTACATTACTGCCTATAGTCATACTACTGTTTACATTCACTGTTTACATTTATTAATACTGTTTACATTTATTACTACTGCTTTACATTTATTACTACTGTTTACATTTACACTACTTTTATCTACACTACTGCAGATACATATACAGCATTCTCTGACTAGCCTTATCTAAGGATGCCAAATGTGCCTTATGTGCCTCACTGCATATGCCACTTTGCCTCTATACCAACATCAACTACCTCATACATGTACTGTGTACATTAACTTATATGCTGCTGTGCCACTCTTTGCAAATGTCAACGCTAGAAACTTCAGTTTATTTTATAGATTTACGTTTTTATACTTTTCATACTACTATGCAAAAACTCAGGACAGTATTACACTTTTATTATTTCATTTTATGCTTATGTTCATTGGGTGTTTGGTGTTTTAGGGGTGTTTGGTGTTTCAGTGTTGGTGTAAATTTTCATACTTTTATACTATTATGAAAAAACTCAGGACAGTGTTACACTTTTTTACTATTTTATGCTTATGTGTATTAAATGTTTTAGTGTTTAGTGTTTAGATGGTTACTGTTGCACCGAGGGACTGAGAGAAACGCAATTTCGGTCCTGTGTATGTCCTGTACATATTGCAGTTCTGACAATAAAGTTGACTTTGACTTTTTTTTTTACTTTGACCCTCAAATTACATTGGAGGGATTTCTTGTGAAGATTCTATGTGGACCTGCAGTCTCTGACAGAGGTATCTGAGCAAAGGATGCTGAGAAAACTGCTCCAGAACCCGAACAACAAGTCACACCCCTTGCATGCCACACTGGACTCATCGCAGGCTCGCAGCACCTTCAGTCATAGACTGAGACCACCGAGGTGCTCCACAGAACAACACAGGAAGTCCTTCCTCCCTGTGGCTATCAAACGTTTCAACGCCTCCATCTTTCTGCACAAAGGACAAAAAAATAATAATTATGCACTACAATAAACACTTTCACGTTTCTGTCTGCACCTGACCTGTTTTAGAACTTTGTTGTTATTTTTATATTCTCTGTTATTTTTCATATATTGTGTGATTCCTAGTGTATGTTCCTTTGTATTGAAACTCTGGCACAATAATTTCCTGCAGGATTAATAAAGTTTTATCTTATCTTATCTGCACCTGTCTCATCTCCATTCTCCTTTACTTTACTTTACTTCCTCAGACGACTGAGACGAGCTGGTCTGAGTAGCCCAGTCCTCACCTCCTTCTACAGGTGTGCAGTGGAGAGCATCCTGTGCTCCAGCATCAATGTGTTGCATGGAGGCTGCACAGTTGCAGAAAGAAAAGCTCTGCAGAGAGTGGTGAAGGCTGCACAGAAGTCTGTTGGAGTCCGACTCCCCACTATCACAGACATCTACACCTCCAGATGCAGGAAGAGGGCCACCTGCATCATAAAGGACCCCACTCACCAAGCACACACACTTTTTACCCCACTCCCCTCAGGAAGGAGGTTGAAGAGCATTAAAGGTTGGTTTATACTTCTGTCTTACGTCTTTTACCTCCCGTTGAGTGAAAAAAGGTTGCACAACTTCTGGCTGCACTCCCGCTGTGATCCCCCGGTGACAGCCCGTCTTGTACGCGGCGTCTTGCAGTTCTGCTTGGGGGCCACGTACAATACGGGCTGTCACCGGGGGATCACAGCGGGAGTGCAGCCAGAAGTTGTGCAACCTTTTTCACTCAACGGGGGGTAAAAGACGTAAGACAAGAAGTATAAACCAACCTTTAGTGTAGAACCACTAGACTGAGGAACAGCTTCTACCCTGAGGCTGTTAGACTCATGAATCTTTAACCAGAATAATCACTGTGAAATATCACATCATGTTGCTGCTGATCTGTTTCATGTTGCTGTGTTCATTCATACTCATCTGCTCACACAGACTCGTGTCCGTGCTGCTGTTTGAAGTAATGTTTGTATGCTACTAGTGCTTAGTGTATTTTTAGATGATACTTTTCTTAGTCCATGTCTTGGATCTTATTACTGTTTTTCTTTTACATTTTATTGTTGGATGTAACTGGAACCCTGTGTACATAATCTCTTTTCATCACGTACCACATGTGTGAATGACAATAAATAATCTCTGACTCTGAATTTCTCCATTTGTTTTTAGTTGTAATCAAAGCACCAGCAAAGTTTGACCAAGTTTTGACCTGACCAGACGGATGCACAATAAAACAGATCAAGTCCATATTGCATAAGAACCCTTCAGTTGATTATGCTAGCACCAAATGTGGCATGGAATATGCCTAGAACCTACTTAAAAAAAATAGAATTATGTTACCCAACTAAAAACCAAAAACCATGGCCATTTCTCAAGATGGCAACTATGTTGTAAGTGGAAAAACAGGTTTTTACTTGTAAAATTTGAATGACAGCCATTTATGCAAAGCTAAATGTCTTGGCAGAGGCAAGTGATACATCTGTGGTCTCAGGGACACACAGTGTTTGAGTAAAGATCTGAAGCTCTCGACCTTGACTTCTCTAAACGGTTTTCAGAATCTATATGAATCCTGGCAAAAACCAATGCAGATCTGTTCCTGTCTTTGATTTTATACGTCTACCTTATAATGTTTTGCTAGTTTTTTGATACTTGTTTAAAAAAAAAAAGTATTTCTTTCTTTTGTTTTTTTTCTCTTTTGTTTTCTATTGTTTATTGTTTAAGGAAATTCTACCATTGCTGTTCATCGTTCTTTAGTTTTAGCAGGTCGCTTTCGTAAATGAGCCATGAGGCTCAATAAGATTTACCTGACTAAATAAAGGTTGAATGAATGAAAAAAAAAGAATAGTAGTTATGTACCATTGTCAAAATTTCAATGGCAGGCATTGGATAATCAGTCAAAGTATTTTACATTGTCCTATCAGCAACACTAATTTCATAACATCACCTCGCAAGCTATAAAAATAAAATAAATCTGGTTTTAGCAGTTTTCTCTTTTCAGTACTTTGGTAGTCCATCCATCCATCCATTTTCTTCCGCTTATCCGGGGTCGGGTCGCGGGGGTAGCAGCCTAAGTAGGGAGGCCCAGACTTCCCTCTCCCCAGCCACTTGGAGCAGCTCCTCTGGGGGAATCCCAAGGCGTTCCCAGGCCAGCCGAGAAACATAGTCCCTCCAGCGTATCCTGGGTCTTCCTCTGGGTCTCCTCCCGGTGGGACATGCCCGGAACACCTCACCAGGGAGGCGTCCAGGAGGCATCCTAACCAGATGCCCGAGCCACCTCAACTGGCTCCTCTCGATGTGGAGAAGCAGCGGCTCTACTCCGAGTCCCTCCCGGATGACTGAGCTTCTCACCCTATCTCTAAGGGAGAGTCCAGCCACCCTGCGGAGAAAACTCATTTCAGCCGCTTGTATCCGAGATCTTGTTCTTTCGGTCATAACCCAAAGCTCATGACCATAGATGAGGGTGGGAACGTAGATCGATCGGTAAATTGAGAGCTTTGCCTTTTGACTCAGCTCTCTCTTCACCACGACAGACCGGTACAGCGCCCCCTTCACTGCGGACGCTGCACCTAAAGTTTGAGTCTAAAGTCTGCTACTTTGGTAGTTTCTTTTGCAAATATGCCATTACTAGAACTAATGCAAGGATTAATACTGTGTACTCACTTTAACTTCATCAGAGTCAGAGAGACTTTATTGTCATTTGCACCGCATGTGGTACATGTGATGAAAACGAGATTATGTACACGGGGTCCCAGTTACATCCAACAACAAATGCAAGAGAAAAACAGTAATAACATCTAGAATTAACTAAGAAAAACATCAACTAGTAATACACTAAGCCTAATATAGTGGAAATAAACAGCAGCACGAACATGAGTTTGTATGAGCAGATGGTCACAGATGAACACAGATGAACACAGCAACAAGAAATGAATGCTTTATAATGTAACTGTTTTTGTTAAGTTTTGCATTTCTTCTATTTACTTTTCATTTCATGTACTTTTTATATGATTGTCTATAGTTGTCTGTACCTCATCCTTTGTTTAAAACAGGTATCTCTTGTAAACGAGTCCTCGAAGCTCAATGAGCTAACATGTATGAAAAAAGTTGAATGGATTAAATTCCCTCATTTATGGTATTGATAAACTTTTACACTCAAATTTTTATAAACAACATTGTAATTGAAGAACTGAATTAAGCATGCCAAAACATTTGTTGATTTAAAGATTGGTAAAATTGAATTGTGCAATATCAAAATAAACAAAAAAATGTTATAAAGTGGCCAACTTGTTGAGTAGCAGTTAAAGCTTGTCCATGCATATTTCATTGCTTTTCAAAAATATAGGTCTAGGTCAGGGGTCTGCAACCTTTACAATCAAAAGAGCCATTTCTGCCACTGTGTTCACTTATGCCCTTCATCCACAGGGCCTGTTCGCACTCGTTCGGTCTCCTCCACCGGGAGGAGACCCAGAGGAAGACCCAGGACGCGCTGGAGGGACGGTTTCTCGGCTGACTAGTTAACAACTAGTTATGGAGTGTACCCACAGGGGCCTGTTCACGTGAAACCAGACCTATTTTGGGACCTTCTTGACTGAGGTACAAAGGTCTAGTTCTTCTAGGGTCCAGTTATGACATCAGCACAGTGTGGTCACTGATTGGTCAGGGGGCGTATTCCTAGGTCGGAGGGCGGAGATTCAGTCTTCCAGGAACAGTGTTGCCAGGTGTACGATCAGTGGTGGGCAACGCTAATCAAAAAATTAGTTCCACAATTTCTGAAACGCTTATTAATTTTTTTAGGTCCACAATTTCAAAAGCACAAATGTCTTATGAAAATTAGGGGAAGCTAATCTAATCCGCTATTTATATTCGACAATTGGTAGCCGGCAGCGTTATGCAATATTTGCACTACACTGCCAACTGAAAAGTAACTAAAATGATCCTAAAAGGATGAAATTACAAAAATCAAAGGATTTATTTAATACTTTACGTACATATATTCTATTCGGCCACGAAATTAACAAAAAAGAGAATGATCTTTTAATCCCTAAAACCACTTTTAAATCTCAAATACACGGGTGTGTCGCCACCGCATTTATACATAAAAGTAACCAAAATACATAAAACTAACGACTCACCGTCGAGTGGTCGACACAAAACACACAATAAAATCCTCCGGCCGCGTTAATTTGGCTTGAAACAGCGGGGTTCTCTGCGGATTTATCCATTAGTAACCCAGCACAACCAGGCAGACACAGAGTTAGCGTCCAGTTCACCTCTGACCCGGAAGATGTCAAGATTCTATAGGTAGTCAACAGATTTAATGAAAAGTAACTAAAATACATAAAACTAACGACTCCCTGGTGAGGTGTTCCGGGCATGTCCCACCGGGAGGAGACCCAGAGGAAGACCCAGGACGCGCTGGAGGGACTATGTTTCTCGGCTGGCCTGGGAACGCCTTGGGATTCCCCCAGAGGAGCTGCTCCAAGTGGCTGGGGAGAGGGAAGTCTGGGCCTCCCTACTTAGGCTGCTACCCCCGCGATCCGACCCCGGATAAGCGGAAGAAGATGGATGGATGGATGGATAACGACTCACTGTCGAGTGGTCGACACATAACACACAATAAAATCCTCCGGCCACGTTAATTTGGCCTGAAACAGCGGGGTCCTCTGCGGATTTATCCAAGAAACCCAGAACAATCAGCTAGCCACAGAATTAGCCCCAGAGTTCACCTCTGACCCAGAAGATGTCAAGATGGAATAGTCCATTTTTAGTAGGGGGATAAAGAAATCGACCGGTTTTTGTATTGCGTATTTAATGATCGTTTTCATCGTAACTATAATTATTTTTATGTTAAATGTACATTAACAAGCAGGATCAATGTTAGGGATGTAGGTGACTGGCCGGGGCGCGGCGGGGCCGGGGCCCCTGCTGATTGGGATCCCCAGGCAACGGCATCATTTGCCTACATGGTAGATCCGAGTCTGTTCTCCGCTCTGCTCCCTCCCCCTCCAACCCTCCCTCCTCTCTGCTCTTTACGGTGGGGAAAAAGGTAAAACAAGCAGCTACGGAGCCAGCATAAGAGCTTGTAAATAAGTTTATTGGTTTTTACTGATAGATAATTAGTTATTAGCGGTACTGCATTTTAAATAAAAATAGCACAAATCCGCTTATGAATTATAAAAGTTAGTCAAACCACAAAAACGCTGACAAAAAGTTTAGGTCCATTGTAAACGGATTAGCGCTTTAACGCTCTCTAGCGGTCTGTACCCACCTTTGTGCACGATAATTATCGTATTTGTACGATAATTTTGCCCTCTGTACGATGTACGATCAATAATCCCGAAAAAGGCCAAAAATACTAGCCTAGTTAAAACCAGACCCTTGTCCTTCACTTCGCTTTGTACTAGGGTCTGGGACTTGTCCCATAGACAACGATTTCTCCGGTAGATTTTTGACCGGACCAATCAGAGAACAGAAGGCGGAGTTTTGTTAGTTTAGCCTGGCGAGGTCCAGGCTATCAGATAAATAGCTCAGAAACCACTCGGTGGATATTTTTTCTGCTACCAGTGTGTAATTATATGGCTCTAATTTACTGACTGTTGGCCTAGATGAAACATTTGAGATAAAATTTGATTTTTTATCATTTATTTTCGTAGCGCACCCGAGGCTGTTTGGAAAATGTCAAACCGAAACTATTTAAATCCAGCAGATTTGACCATTTCGTGAATTGATTTAGGAACTGTTAAGCTCAGGAACACTTCTGATATAACGTCAGCTAAGAAATATATTTTTCTCAGCAAAGAAATAATAGTTTTTTACCTTGTTTTCATGAAAATTCCTTCGTGGCGGCAGCCATTTTAACTGACGACGTCAGTCGACGTCGTTCAAAACTCCGCCTTCTGTTCTCTGATTGCTCAGGAACACTTCTGATATAACGTCAGCTAAGAAATATATTTTTTCTCAGCAAAGAAATAATAGTTTTTTACCTTGTTTTCATGAAAATTCCTTCGTGGCGGCAGCCATTTTAACTGACGACGTCAGTCGACGTCGTTCAAAACTCCGCCTTCTGTTCTCTGATTGGTCCGGTCAAAAATCGACCGGAGAAATCGTTGTCTATGGGACAAGTCCCAGACCCTAGTACAAAGCGAAGTGAAGGACAAGGGTCTGGTTTTAACCAGGCTACAAAAATACGATAATTTGACCATTCTGTGAACGTGTAGTTGTGATCGGTTTCCATCAGCCTGTCACAACTGTCTGTCTTAGTTTTTTTGTGAACCCTGAAGGCGTCTTGAAATTCCAGCCAATCGTGCTTTTCTAAATGTGACATAAGAGTGACGTA
>JBBPBX010032953.1:0-10104 GCA_038048925.1 Garcialebias charrua | reverse complement strand
TTCTGTGACTTTTTAAACTTATGATTAATTAAACTGTTTTTTGGAACTTTAAATGCGCGTTGTCTTGTTTTCAGTGTATCTCTCCTTTTTTGATCCAAAGTGAACCAAACAACGAATTTGGGGCGAATAAGAAACCAACGCCAACAATTTGGAGGTTCCACCGAGATTGGTTGCACGCGGACAGGAAGGGGCAAGCGCGAGTCCAGAGCACTGATCAGTAACCGGTCTACACAACAATAAGAGGTAAGCAGATTGCCTGCTTCAACAAAAATCTGAAATTGGACATTTATAGGCAAATTTTACTCAGTGTGTTTGGACTCCAGGGTTAATATGTGTGAAAAAAAAGGAACGTTAAAATTAAAAGTAGAATTATAAGTTTCCAGCCAAGACTCCAGGGGCCTCATGTACAAAGACTTGCGTGGATTTCTTACTGAAAAGTGCCGCACGGTCAAATCCAGAAATCTGCGTACGCACAAAAAAATCCAGATGTATCAAACTGTGCATACGCCGGTATCCACGCACATTGCTTTTGTACATCACAATTAACGTGGAAATGAGCGCACGTGAGACACCTCCCCTGACACGCCTTCATTTACATATGTTAAACAGATGCAAATTACTTCCTGCATGTGTGAAGGACATGTTTGTTTGATCCCTGCGCGATCAGAAATTATTTCTAGATTCAGGAAAATAATGAATTTAATATAATATGGGTGGGGAAATAAATCCTAAGTAAGAATAGTAATAAAATGTGTTTATCACGCAGAGAACGAGTGATTGTGTGTCGGTATTTGTGTGCGCGCACCCTGCTTTGGTGCGCAACCGGCTCATCCATTCATTCTGAGTGAAAATATTAACTTTGCGCACGAGTTTATTACCATAATTACTGTAAACACAGAGGAACTTGGATGTTTGGTAGAACATAGATCTTTGTTTATTTAATAGCTGATATGAAGAAACGAGTCTCTGCGTCTCAGTGGAGAGTTTTCATGACATGACGTGATGTTGGAGTCTCCAAACGCTGCGCGCGCCGCAGCCTTGTGCGCATCTGTTTGTCTGTGAAGCTTTCACTCTCCTACAAGTTATATATGGTGTACTTTCACGTGTCATTCTGGAGAAATCTACAATAAACGCAGATTATTAAACACCTCCACTGCCGTGTAACACCGGCGAGGGTGCGCGCGCTCCAAACCGCGACCACTCAGCCTTTGGAATCATATGGATGAGACCATTCTATTGGACATGATCCGGCTTTGTGTGGACTGGACTGGCACAGTCCCGATCGACCTGCCAGCTCCCTCTGGAAAGCTCAGGAACAGTTTGATCGCTGCTTCTGCACGCGTTGTGCACGGTTCCTGCGTTGTGCTCCAGAGCGCAGTGCCAAAATGAAAAAGGATTATTCCTGAAAACGGCTGATAAGCCATATCATAGATCAGAAAATTATATCTGTTTATAAATAAATGCTCTGCGTGTTACACTATTTATTATATCCTCCAGTAAGGCTGAATCCGTTCCTGTTAAATGTATTTGTTGCACAACTTTGCGCGTCCTTTATTTGCGTCCATGTGGATGTAATAATTGTTATCATGTGTGTTTGGTGGGAATATTAATCATTTTCACATCATGAACAGTTAATAATAATAATAATAATAATAATAATAATAATGAATTCAATTTATAACGCACTTTTCATTAATGAAAATCTCAAAGTGCTACAAGGTGCAACATAATTGAATGTCAATAAAACAAATAATAAAACAATTAAAATCAACAACAGTATCAGCTATGATCAAAAGTAGAATCATGAGGAGGTAGTGTAAGCTCGGTTGAATAGAAAGGTCTTCAAGCCGCTCTTAAAGTCAACCACAGACTGTGGGGCTTCAGTTTCTCTGAATCACCTGTAAGTGTCGCCAAAGGAACAAGAACCACAGAAACGTGCGTACGCCTGCTCGGGAGCTGGCGTGGAAATGTACTTGGATGCGCACATATTCACGTTCAGTTCAGTTTTGATACATACGGGGTTTTGCGTGGATGGTGCCGTACGCAAGGTTTTTGTGCGCACGCACGGTTGATACATGAGGCCCCAGATTCCAGAGTAAAAACATGCAGTGGTCGCGCCCCCAATGGACCGACGGGTTCATCTGGTTGAGGGGGAGTGGGGTTTTAGAATAATTATTCGCCGTCACTCCTGTCACCCTAGACTGAGTTACTGTTATCTCGTTAGGTTTTGTGGCTAACTATAAATCAGCGTCAATTAAATCTACTTATAATTTGATTTATGATGAGTAGAGGCGGAATCTGGTGAGATGGTGTATTGTTTATTACCATGCGTAAAATACGTTATAATACACTAGGAATAAAGGTATTGAAACCAAACCCACAAATAAATAAAATAAGTAAAGTGTGGGACTGGGTGAAAAATTGAGGAAAACGCGCTGACTTTCGCTGATAAAGTAATCCAATACAGTTCCAAACCTGGACCAGTTAAAAATAGAATAAAATTAGTCACAGAATACTAAATCCTTTTTATGTTCTAAAATAATGAGGTTTCTTGCCCTGTGAGGAGTCAACACACATACCAATCTTATTTTACACTCAAAAGGTTCTAAAAAAAAGATTTTCATTGCTGAAGTTTTCTGGTGTCAGAGTCTCGCGTGAATGAAGTGCAAAAGTTGGCCTGTCCATTGTCTTTCATGTTTGATGTTTGTCTTTTGTCAAGAACTATAAGGCCAACTACGTGAATGAATTACAAGAAAAAAGTTCCGGTTGTTCCAGTATCAATAAAGATTAATAGGCTTGGTGTGTGTGTGACATGGAGGAGAGTTTCAGCAAAAAAAAAACTTGAGAAAACCTTGCTTAAAACACTGACCGAGCAGATTAAAATCATAAAAAATGCAATGTCTTTGTCAGTTCAGGATAAAAAAAAAGAAAAAGAAAAAAAAGAAAAACTACTTTTAAAAAGGTTAAAAGAACTAGATCAGCACTCAGAAAAATAGCACTATAAACCTAATGTGGGAACAAATACTTAAAATCCGGAAAGAGAAAGACAGGTTGGAGAAGCAAAAACTGCAGCTGGTGAGTATGGTATATTTAATGTTTATGAGAAGCAATCTGAAATCTGAAACTAGCAGAAATAAGTCCAAAGAAGCATAATCCAAAATATCTGAAACAATCAGGAATTAAAAAAAAAAAAAAAACTGAAATAAGGAAAAATAAGCAAAATACAGTAAAGTGGTAATCATCTGAAAAAGCTTTAATTGGCTAAAACCAGCTGAACAATAGCTAAAACAAGAGCATGCTCTTGCTAAATTGGGCTGAAAAAAGTTGGATTAAAAAATGTAGAATTAGCTGAAAAAGCTGAAACAGGCTATATACAGAAATCATTAAGTTTAATACCTTTGATACCATCACAACATTTTCTTCTTGCCTCAATAAAAGCACTGTCCTACTTGTTATTTATTTAATTGTTCCCATACATATCTCTAAAAAAAACATATATATAAGTAAACTTGAAAAGAAAAGTTTATTTAAAAGGACTCAGCACTGAAGACATGCACAATTCAAAAACAAAGGGAGGAAAATAATAACTACTGTATTTTTAGCTTCTTAAACTTTTCACAAGCTATCTGAAGATTAAATATGAAACAAACATTGAGGCGCTGAGGTTAGAACAAAGTTTATTTAGATACAGCAGTTAAATGGAGTAACAAACGTAGTCTTAACTTCCTCAGCAGTTGGGGCTGGTGCCCTGAAAACACAGAATAAACATTACATTAAAACAGTTTACACTTCTCCATTATAACAGGATTAGATAATTTTCTACAGCGTGAATGTGGGTGAAATGAAAAATAGAACTTCAGCTTAGCTCTGAACGAGGGTCTGGTTTTAACCAGGCTAGAAGGCCTCAGGATTGTACAGTTTTTTGAATAAACAAATAAAACATTTGCGGACAGTTCGAGACAAATTGATTAGCGCCGAATGAACCTTCACGGTTGGAAGGGAAATGATGCTCTCTTCTGTCTCTGTGCTGTCTGGGGAGGTGAACTGCCGGGAGAGTGCGTCAGGTTTGATGTTCTTTGAACCGGGTCTGTAAGTTAAGATGTAGTTGAAACGGTTAAAAAACAAAGACCAACGTGCTTGTCTAGGAGTTAACCGCTTCGCATCCCTGAGGTACGTGAGATTCTTGTGATCGGTCCATATTAGAAAAGGGGCTACCGTGCCTTCCAACCAGTGACGCCACTCTTCTAATGCCAACTTGACGGCCAGTAGCTCCCGATTTCCCACATCATAGTTCTTTTCAGCAGGGGATAAACGTTTAGAGAAAAACGCACATGGGTGTACCTTATTGTCCGTTGGAGACCTTTGGGAGAGTACAGCTCCAACTCCTGAGTCCGAGGCATCCACTTCCAGGATGAATTGGCGCTTGGGATCTGGGTGACACAAAACTGGTGCTGAGGAAAACAATGATTTGAGCTTGTTAAATGCGGCATTGGCCTCAGGGTTCCACTTGAAAACTATGTTAGTGGATGTTAGTTGGGAGAGAGGAGAAGCAATTCGGCTGTAGTCTTTTATGAACCTTCTATAAAAGTTGGCAAACCCAAGGAAACGCTGGAGCTGTTTCCTAGAGTCGGGAACTGGCCAGTTTACCACAGCCTCAATCTTAGCCGGGTCAGTTCTGTAACAACCCCCTTCAAATATGAAGCCCAAGAAAGATACAGAGGTGACGTGGAACTCACACTTCTCCCCTTTAACAAACAGTTGGTTCTCATGTAGTCTCTGTAACACAGTCCTAACCCTCTGAACGTGCTCCTTTAAATCCCTGGAGTAGATGAGAATGTCATCTAAGTACACAAAAACAAAATCGCCAATGAAGTCCCGGAGCACGTCATTCACCAGGGCTTGAAAGACAGCAGGGGCGTTGGTTAACCCAAATGGCATGACTAGATACTCAAAATGTCCAAGCGGGGTCTTAAAAGCGGTCTTCCATTCGTCTCCCTCCTTTATACGAACCAGATGGTATGCATTCCTGAGGTCTAGTTTCGTAAAGATAGTGGCAGATTGTAGTTGTTCATGGATGGAGTCAATGAGGGGGAGTGGATATTTATTTTTAACTGTGATACTATTAAGGCCCCGATAATCGATGCAGGGACGAAGAGTACCGTCTTTCTTGGAGACGAAAAAGAATCCCGCCCCCACAGGAGAAGTGGAGGGGCAAATAATGCCTGAAGCTAATGACTCTTCAATATATTTTCTCATTGACTCTCGTTCAGGACCCGACAGATTGTACAATCGACTGGCAGGCAAGGGTGACCCAGGAAGGAGGTCAATTGCACAATCGTAAGGTCGGTGAGGAGGAAGAGAAAGAGCCCGCTGTTTGTCAAACACCGGGGCCAGGTCGTGGTAAACAGGGGGAACCATGGAAATGTCAGTTGCCTCTTTAGGTGTACTTTCAGGAGGAGATTGAGTGGTGATGGCAGAGCGTAGACAGTGTTTTAAACAATTATCGCTCCATCCTTCAATTCTTCTCCATTTCCAATTTATGTGTGGGTTATGTTCTTGAAGCCATGGATAACCCAAGATCAATTGGGTGCGGGGAGACTCGAATACAAAAAAATCTGTCATCTCATGATGATTTCCTGATGTTATCAGGTGTAGTTTAACAGTTTTACTGCAGATACGGGCTAAGGTCTCACCAGTAACTCCAGTGATAGAAATTGAAGGAATTTCAAGAGTGGGCAGTGAAAAGTTTCTGACTAGATCCAAACTTATTAAATTTTGTTCTGCACCAGAGTCAAGAAGAGCTGACACAGAATGACGATCCTGATTTATTTGGATGATGGTAGGGAGCATAAAACGATGTGCAGAACAGAATGCTGAAGTGCCCACCAGTACAGTCCTCCTTACTGGTGGGCATTCTCGTTTCCCCTAAATGGACAATTAGCAATGAAATGGCCAGGTCTACCACAATACATACAAAGCTTGGAAGTGATACGTCTTTGTCTCTCCTCAGGGGTTAAACGAGTTCGTCCGATCTGCATTGGTTCAGATTCAGGCAGGACAGAATACTTCTCTACTGGAGGTTTAGGGGACGGACCGGCAGCGGGTGCCTCTTGGTTTTTGTAGTTCGCTGACGGACTTTTGTAGGCGCGGGGCTCACCTGGTGTCGTGAACCCGGAAGTGAAGCGGTTGTGGGAAGTGTAGTCCCGCTCTCTTCTTCGTTCCCGGAAGCGCTCGTCTATCGAGACAGCCAGCTCGATCAGCTCGTCAAATCCCTCTGGTTCGTCTCTCGTGGCAATTTGGTCCTTCAAAGGGTCAGAAAGAGAATTTAGGAAAGTACCTTGCAGTGCTGTGTCGGGCCACCCGGTTTGTGCTGCGATGATGCGAAACTCGAGGGCGTATTCAGCCACAGGTCGCCGGCCCTGACGTAGCCCCAGGAGTCGCTTTACGGCGTTGGGCATCTGCAAGGGACGGTCAAAATTCGGCGAAACTCTCCTAACAAGGTATCAAATGAAACGTAATCCAAGTCGTGGAATTGTAGGAAAGAATCAACCCAACGAAGTGCGTCACCTTTCAGCTGGTTGGTGAAATATGTTATCTTGGCGATGTCGGTTGAATATAACTGTGGTGCTCCCTTGAAGGCGAGTTTAATTTGCAACAAAAACCCTCCACACAGGCTAGGGTCGCCAGAAAAATATTCTGATGGTTTGGTAATTACCTGTTGGTTCGAGGCAGAGTCCTTAGGTTCCGTCTTGGACACTGGAGGGGTTTTAGAAGCTGGGGAAGGTGAGAGTTTTTGGTTAAGAGAAAACACCATACCTCCCAGTTCTCTCATATTGTCCTGAGCCTCCTGTTGTTGTGTAAGAACCCGACGTAGCATTCCTTCGAGTTGGTTGACGCGGTCCATCTCGGATGAGGAGGCAGTCTGTTGATTTCTGGTCTCGTTCTGGGCGTTGTCTGGCTGAAGCATTTCTGTCACGACTCGGGGAACCCAGAGTTGTACGAGACCAGAAAGGACAAGATACAGTTAGCAGGAATAGTGATGTTTTATTATTTACAGTGCAATTATTTACAGTGGTTCATCTCTTGGAGATCCTGGGGAAGAGAGAGTTGGATCAGTGGAGTCCACTTGCAGCGTTCGTATTGTGATTATTTGTGTCTCCTTACAGATGAGGTGCTGAGTGTGGGTGAGATCCACCAGAGATCACCAGAGACAGAATCCAGGGGAATAGTCGGTACAGGTTTGATGGGCGTGTGGCTGGAAGGCAAGGCACGGAGGACTGGAACCTGGACCACGGGAACTCGGAACCAAACAGGAGTCGAGGAGACAGGATGACTGTAGGCACAAGAAAGGAGGTAAGTTTCTCTCGTACTGAAACACAACACTGGCTGAAAGCATAAATACCATAAACAGGAATCAATGCTTCAGCGATGAGTCACACTAGACTGCAGCCTTAAATAGTGGAAGGTCCTCATCAGAAGGATGGCCGCCAGGTGGTGGAAATCAGCGGCCAATCAGGAGGTAGTGCTGCAGGTAGTGGAACTCATCACACCTTCTACAGGTGTGCAGTGGAGAGCATCCTGTGCTCCAGCATGGCATGGAGGCTGCAGAGCTGCAGAAAGAAAAGCTTTACAGAGAGTGGTGAAGGTTGCAAAGAAGTCTGTTGGAGTCACACTGACATCTACACCTCCAGATGCAGGAAGAGAAATAAGAGACTAATTTTTCCTCTCGAGAGGTGGTGGCGGTGCCCACACACGAGGTTATTTATTAGGCAGCACGGTGGCACAACTGGTAGAGCTGCTGCCTCTCAGCGAGAAGGTCCAAGGTTCAAATCCCGGTCCAGGGGCCTTTCTGGGTGGAGTTTGCATGTTCTCTCCGTGCATGGGTGGGTTTTCTCCGGGTGCTCCGGTTTCCTCCCACAGTCCAAAAACATGCATGTCAGGCTGATTGGTAACTCTAAAATTGACCCTGGGTGTGAGTGAGACAGGTCCCTCTTGTAAATGAGTCCCCGTGGCTCAACGAGGCTAGCCTGTATAAATAAAGGTTGAATGAAAAAATAATAATTTGCATATTACATGCATAATTTATGAGCTTAACTCATAACTGATAATTAACAACATATATTTACTGCCCCATATCCTCTTCACATATATCTCCTCTTTGCCTTTTCCTGGCAGCTGCATTTTTTTTTTTTGGCAGCTGCATTTCTAAGTGCAGTTGTTGTTCAACATGTGCTGTACCTCTGATGATCTCATTCCTGATCTTATCCATCCTTGTCACGCCCAAGGAAAATTTCAACATCTTCATTTCTACTAATTCCAGTTCTTTCTCCTGTCTTTTTGTCAATGTCCCTATCTCCAGACCATACAACATAGCTGGTCTCACCACTGTCTTGTAAACATTTCCTTGACCTTTGCTGACACCTATTTGTCACAAATTACTCCTGAAACCTTTCTCCATCCACTCCATCCTGTTTGGACTCTTTTTCCTTGAGAGAGTCTTCGGATGACTAAAACCCAACCGAACTAAACCACAAAAGTTTGTGGTGGTATTTTACCAGCGGATTTGGATGTTGTCAATCCATACAATGGGCACTATCAACTGTTATCATGACCATATGTAGCGGCAAAACTGTCACAATCTACCTCCTAGCATGTTTAAAAGAACGTTATCAGCATTACAATCACTGTGAGTAGGCAGCGTGCTTCCGTAAACCCGGAAGTGTTGTGTTTTTGTTTTTTTCAGCTTATGTAACCGTTTTCTTAAACCTAACCTTAAACCTGACCAAGAGGACCAACCCTAAACCTAACCCCCTTACCCTTGTGCCTAAACCTAACCAAGACCCCAAGGCCCTGTTTACACGGCGCGTATTTTGAGTGGAACTGCTCCTTTCTCTCTGCGTCTTTGCTTATCGTTGACACGAGTTCACTGGCCCCCCTCTTTGCATCCGATGCTTTTCTGATCCACCGCTCAGGGTGGATCTTTTTCGCTTACCCCCCGTTGATAGTGTAAACATCTCCCACTGAGCTTTTGTTTCAACACATGCGCGCAGCTCGCACGCGCAGACAGTCAGGGCAGGCGGACATTTCACGTGTCACGCTGCAAAATATAACAGTTTAACAATAATAAACAGTATTTATGTTAGCGTGGGAGATGTTTAAATTTATCTGAACTACAGTATCAGCTGTAAGTCATGTTTATCATGGAGGAAAGTCCGACATCGACTCGGTTCTGGTCCACAGTCCACTCAGCGTCTGGTGTGCAGCTTGTTAGATGAAGCGGGTCCCACTTGGTGTCAAATCTGTCGACTATTATCCAAAATCCAGCTTTAACTTGTTGTTAAGTTGTTGTTAGCTCAACGTTTAGCCCAGAAGAACGCAGCAGTCAGGCAGCACGCATGCGCAGTGGGTGAAGGTTCAGTAGCACGCATGCGCAATGGGTGAAAGGGGGGGCATGAGGGAGGGGGGAGATTCGAGCGGATCTGTGTCAACGCAAAACTTTTCATCTAATTAACATACCCAAAACCTCAGTTTACCCCCCCACAGTGTCCGTGTAAACAGGGCCTAAATCTAACTCAAGACCCTTTACTCTAAACCTAACCACGTAGCTAAAGATGGAGCCTGCTGTCATCGCTTGTAACGGTGACAACGTACCTTTAAACCTCCTAGGAGGTACAGGAGGGGCAATCTGACCGCCACGTATATTTGATAACATCCAAAGCGGGTGGTTTTACTGGACTCTAATGGCTACATTTATTTTAATTTGCTTATAAAAAATGATCAAACATTAATAATTTTATATACTAAATGTCACTGTTGGTGTTTTACTGGACTCTAATGGCTACATTTATTTTAATTTGCTTATAAAAAATGATCAAACATTAATAATTTTATATACTAAATGTCACTGTTGGCGTTTTACTATTTCTTAATACCTTATTGATTTGGAGAATGAAAACAAAGCCTCTTGCAAGTAGAAATGCAGAAATGTTTTAATCTAACTTATTTTCATTTCTATAATTTACATATTATTTATTTATTTATATATATATATTTGTTTGTTCTTTGTTGTTTTAGTGAGTCAAATTGGTTCTTCTTATCCTGAGC
>JBBPBX010032952.1:0-25097 GCA_038048925.1 Garcialebias charrua | reverse complement strand
GGGGGATTGAAGGAGGCCAGCGAAGGCGATGAGTTTGAGGTGAAGTAAGTCCATGAGCACTGTCCAGATAACTCATCAATCTCAGTATCTCATCAATAGACAGATCTTAATGCAATTCTCAGTCATCATCACTAGGGGTGTGTAAACATATCGATATTGCGATAAATATCGATTTTTTCTTTCCTAGAAAAAAATCGATATTCATCTGCAAGTATCGTACCTTTAAAAAAAAAAAAATAATATATATATTTTTTGAATATCCAGAGAACCAGACTTTGCTTTTTTAGATACCTCTGCATCCCTGACACCAGTGTATCCTCAGAGAGAGTCTTCTCCACCCCTGGAGATATCATCACTGCACAGAGAAGTGCACTTCTCCCAGAGCACGTCGATCAGATTCTATTTCTAAACAAAAATCTGAGGAGAATGTAGCTCACTTGGTCTGCACTGCAGAGTAGACTTTCTGTTTAGAGTTCACTTATTAGTCAGGGTCTATCTACAGGCCTTAAGCTGCTCTGCTAAGATGGGTGCATTTGAAGTTAAATGTTCTTCATTACTTGAATTATAGACTGTTTTGGAGAAGTCATATTACTGTTTACTTACCAAGCACTAAGAGTGATTCCTTCAGATGTTAAGTGTCAAGGTTAAAAAGGTTTCAAACTATTCAGAGCAGGGCACTTGGTGCACTTTATTTACTTTACAAATGCATGTAAGCTACAGTTTTTACTGTTTCAATTGAAAGAAACATGTTTTCTCACCACTTCTTTGATTCATTTTGTCCAGCTGTCGACTTTAAGTCTGTGTCTATGTCCAACCAGAGCCAAGTATTGTGTAGTTGGTGCTTTTAATCAGTTTTCAGTTAAATTAATTAAATCCAAGTCTATAACAGTCTCAAAATGTCACCAAAATCACTCTGTCCCTTTAAAATCTTTCAGAAAATCGCAATATTGTATTGAATTGTATCGTTTGCTGAATATCGCAATATTTATCGTATCGTGAGCAGAATATTGTGTATCGTATCGTATCGTGAGATTACTGTATCACTACAGCCCTAGTCATCACTGCCAAAACTCATCCCAAAACAAAAGAAGTGCTCTAATTCGGTCAGTTTTACAGCTATTGGGCTTAAGTTGATGTGGTAGTAGCTGATAGTCGTCAGAGTGCTAACACAACTCGTGATGTCACAGTAACACACATAATCATGCTTAGTGTCATTCTCAAAGTTTGACCAAAATGACTCGGCTTAAAGTAATGTCAGTTTACTTTCCTATGTCCTTGGGTCAAAATGTCCCACTGGGCCGTGATGGACATTCTTTCAAGGAATGCTCAGTCTTTGATTTAAATATAGCTGTATAAACCTGTTTTATAGTTTGCAAATCAGTAATATTAATAAAAAAAATAAAAAAATAGAAACTATAGGAACATACCAATAGAGAGGGTTGAAAGTGTCATGAAATATATGTCAGTTGCTAATGTGGGGGATCATGCAAAGAGCACATAAACAGAAAAACTGGGGACGGTTGGGACTGACAGTATCCCTGACCGCCGTACTGTGGGTCTGACTCCTAACTCCTTCTGTTGTTGCAGTACGTGTATTCCCTCTCAAAGGAGGAATACCCTGCTACGATCAATGTGAGGAGAAAAAACAACTTCCTCATCGACAGCGCTGATGATCTGCATGGTGAGTGCCGTTTAAAGCGTGTGGCTGCGAGTCTTTCTGTAGGTCTGTGTGTGAGTCTACAAAGCTTAACTGCTCATTTTTGTCCGTAACTCGATTGTCACACTTTCAAAGTAAGGTTTGAAAGTCTGATTAAATGAGTGCATCATCATTCTTTTTCCTCATTGGTGCTCTTCTGTTTCAGTGACTCTGTTCAACTGTTCAGTGGGTCGGTCAGACTGCAGCCGGTGTCAGACTGCCAACCCAAAGTACGGCTGTGTTTGGTGTGGTGGGGCTGCCGGCTCTCACTGTGTGTATCGAGACTCCTGCGCTGGCGACATCAAAGACACCTGCCCTGCACCCGTCATTCACGCTGTAAGAACTTTTTATTATGTTTGAACCCCTTTTATTGACATCTTTACTTCAAAACATACAAAGAAAAAAACTGCTATCGGGACTATGAGTTAGGAAAATCAGACAAGTGCTAAGTTTATCTTTGCTGGAAGAGCAGCACAATATTTTTTTGAACCAACATGATGCTTTCAAATACATGTGTGTTGAAGTTAGATTTAAGGAAAGCATTAAGGATTTCCCCTTTGCAGCAAATTCTTTAAATAAGCTTTTAGTCTGTTAATCCACAAAAATGTGCAAAATACAGTTTAAAGGAGGTTAACCTGCAGCACCCACATTTCACTCACCCAGCCTCTGTAATCTACATCAGACCTGTTTGTTCTTCCACATTTAGATGCTGCTCAAGATTAGCCGTCAGGTTGAGACATGATGAAACTGTGGATGAGCTCACTGTTTGTTTGTGGCTCTTTGTGAAATAACCTGAGAGTGACTTCTTCTTCTTCACACAGAACAGACAGTTGGATCTTTAAGGACATTTGTTACACAAAGACACACATTTTCACAATTTCTTTAGTTACATCCGTAAAAAAAATGAATCAAAGACAACACAATTTATCAAACAGAAAATAGTATTTTAGATGTTTTTAAAGTGTCTGTGACATCATCTTTTAACTTTGCATATAGTGACACAACATAAATATCTTGTATCATTCAACTATGTTCGTTTTAGCAAACAAAATTATATATTAATGAAAATTCCTTTCAAAGTGAGTTTAAAATTAAAAACCGTGTTTCTTCACGGGACATCCGACTACACGCGAATGCAACATCTTATCTTCGTAGGATGAAGAACCTCAGTCTGCGTTTGCCATGATAACGCATACTCATTTCTCTGGCAGATCGCCTTTTTTTTTATAACTTGAAAAATGCCGTTACGTTGTGTCACATTTGGGTGTTCTAATATCATCAGTGAACAAGTGAGCCTTTTCACTTTCCCAAAAGATGAAATACTTTGTCAAGTATGAAATAAATAAATGGTGTTGTGGCAGGGGAACCGACTTGGGACCCGAAGGACCCAGGTTCGAACCCCAGTCACGGCATAACTTGTGGTGTGTTTGAGCAGCACATCTCATCCCAATTGCTCCCCGGCGCGCTTTCTATAGCTGCCCACTGCCCCACCTGGTGGTGATTGGGTTAAATGCAGAGTCAAATTTCGTCTTGTATGGAAACATACACAGATGACAAAAATGTGACATTATTATTATTATAAAGCTGCCCCCCTCGGAGCTCCCTCGCTTCCTGAAAAGGTAAGACTCAAATACATACGGGTGCAGACCTAAATTAGAACCTGCTGTTTCTTGTTCATCTAACTTTCTGCTTCCCAAACTGAAGACAAATCGCTCAAATCTTAACCTAGATTGCTAAATGTCGGTTTATTTATTGTCCGCCATGAATATGTATTATGAATTATTATAATATGTATTTGATTCATTTTTGCGAGAAGGTTGCCGGTTCAAATCCCGGTCCGGGGCCTTTCTGGGTGGAGTTTGCATGTTCTCCCCGTGCATGCGTGGGTTTCCTCCGGGTACTCCGGTTTCCTCCCACAGACCAAAAAACATGCTTGTTAGGCTGATTGGTGACTCTAAATTGACCCTAGGTGTGAGTGTGAGAGTGGATGGTTGTTTGGTGTGAGTGAGACAGGTCCCTCTTGTAAATGAGTCCCCGTGACTCAACGAGGCTAGCCTGTATAAATAAAGGTTGAATGAATGAATGAATATGTAAAAGGGGCGTTCTAAAGACGTTCTTCATCCTACGTCACAGATGTTGCATTCGCGTGTAGTCGGATGTCCCGTGAAGAAACACGGTTTTTAATTTTAAACTCACTTTGAAAGGAATTTTCATTAATATATCATTTTGTTTACTAAAACGAACATAGTTGAATGATACAAGATATTTATGTTGTGTCACTATATGCAAAGTTAAAAGATGATGTCACAGACACTTTAAAGAGATAATAGTAAAAAAAAAACGTGAAAAACAGCAGATGTTCAAGTAAAGTACGATGCAACTCTCACGTCTTGTGTCAGAGATTTGCTGATTATTGTTTTCATACTGTTCGTCTGCTTTAGGTAATTTTATTCAGGCCTGATGATTCTTCTTTCACCTTCTCTTGTCCTGTTTCCGGATTTTTGAAGCCCACGGTTCACATTAAGCTGACACGATCAGGTTCAAGAATTTGACAGAAAATGCAGCCAGTTTCTACAGTAAATAATTTTTTTTATTAGGAGCACATTAAACGATCACAGTTTGACACACAAGAAGCAAAATAAAAAATGAATTATACTGGTTTGTTGTC
The DNA here is from genome assembly GCA_038048925.1 of Garcialebias charrua. Taxonomy (NCBI): domain Eukaryota; kingdom Metazoa; phylum Chordata; class Actinopteri; order Cyprinodontiformes; family Rivulidae; genus Garcialebias; species Garcialebias charrua. Next base: position 20,733 of record JBBPBX010032952.1, on the reverse strand, counting down.
GTTTTTATGTCCCGCTGCTGCCGTCTGACTTATGTGCCAGATTTGTTGTGTTCTTGTGTTTTAGTTGGACCCGGTATCCGGTCCGGTCGAGGGAGGGACAGTTGTGACTATTTCAGGCTCTAACCTTGGTCAAAGGGCCGAAGACATCTCCGGCACAGTCACAGTCGCCGGAGTGCCATGCAGCGTCATCCACAGCAGATACGAAGTGTCCTCGAGGCAAGCAGCCAACACAAACGCACACAAACACACACGTTACGACTCTTTTCTAATGGAAGCAGCTCTGTGATGGGATCTTGCAGGATAGTGTGTGAAACAACGAGCAGCGGAGAGGAGACGAGCGGACATGTCTCTGTCAAAGTGAGAGGTGGAGGACTCGGCCTTTCAGCTCAGATTTTCAGCTTCCAGGTCAGTTTTCACATTTTAAAACGTTTTAAGCAAAAAATATTGCATCATGTGTAGTAGTCTTGAGTGTGTCTTATAGGGATGAGGGTCAGCTACTACCACACCAAGCTTTAGCCTAAGATCTGTCAAACTGACTGAGTTGCAGCCAGTCCTGTGGCAACCATCTTGACTTGGTTGTAGATGTCCATATGTCATCCAAATGGCATTTAATAAAATATTTTACTAACACTACCGTATTTTTCGGAGTATAGGTCGCACCTTTTTAATCATTTTTTCATGGCCTGTGACCTATACTCAGGTGCGACCTATATATGGCTTTTTATCACTTTCGGCGAAACAAATTTTTAAATTCAGCTCATTTCACAATTACGTTCATTTATTAAGGAAAAGTTCAGCTCAGACATATATTTGCTATAATTTTTATCAAACAAATAATTGTTTTTAAGTGTTAATCTTCTTAAAAGCCTTGCTGTGTGCTCCTGTGGCAGACATTTGCAGCAGAGCTAAACCTATACTCCAGTGCAACCTATCTACGGATTTTTCCAATCTATTGGTAATAATTGGACAATGCGACCTATACTCTGAAAAATACGGTAGTTAACACTAATTGCTAACACTAGCAACATTTTTAAAAATGACCAGACGTGACTGGTTAGCACTCAGAGTATGTGTTGGAAATGACTCTCAGCCACTACCGCACTCACTTTTAGCTGTTTTTGTAAAACTGGAGGATTTATAGAAATGTTTTGTGTTTGCTAAGATTTCTAGGTTTTACTGGTCTTCTTTAACTGGGTTTCCACCAAATGTTTTTTACTTGTAGATAAAATTTGCCAAACTTTTGCCAAAATCTAAAACTAGCACAACTGTACCCAAGAGCTAAAACTAGCTAAACCATACCACAAAGGTAAAATTACCAAAACTGTATTAAACTTCTAAAATTATTAAATAAATGTTCCATTTGTTTACATGGTTGTTTATTCTTTTCAGCTTGTCAGTTACATAACTGAAGCTAAATTTATGACCATTTCAATAGAAAAATCGTTGCTGAATTGAAAATCGTTTCTGAATCGAAAAATCGATTTTGAATCAAATCGATTCACCAGACACTGAGAGATTCGCATCGCACCCCTACTGAAGAAGTAAATGTTACTGTAAATTCAATAAAAAAATGTACATTAGGTGATTATTTAGTGTTTTTAATACAATTCATCATCTAGTTCATGAGATATTTTGCTAACAGTACAAACAAACTCACACAGATACAAGCAAAAACATTATCTCCTCTTGCTTAAAAGCACAAATGATATCTCGACTAATCGATCTGTACTAAAAATACCTGTTTCTAATCACCTATCAATTTTAAATCGAATGTAATCTACTTAAATGCTTTTAATATTTATAGAACCTGCTGCAACATTTTCAAACGACACAGTATTTTCAAAATAAAGCATTTCCACACCCACTTCAAAGGCAGCAGTTATTCACAATCTTTACATGATTCCCCCTGAGCTTTAGCTCAGTTAAAGATCAGAGAAATTGCTCATGGGCGCAGTCAGAACCAGACAAAGCAGCGTCTCCCTGAAAGCAAGGGGGGTCCCTTGATGTTGTTTAGAACAAAGCACGACTGAAACGCTTCATTTAGAGAATTTGGTTAAATTGTGACGAGTCAAACGCAACAAATGCCTCTGTTTATTTATTTATTTATTTTTTAATAAAGCTGCTTTTGGGAACTCTGTCCAACTAAGGACCAGCAGATCATTTTAATAAGGCGTCACTTGGTTTAATGTAAGCGAACCACAGCAAGACAATGAAGCAACAACTCGTCTGACAATTTTATTTATACCAGCAGCCTTAATTAATTGTCCCCAGTTACAAGAGATTAATTGTTACAGACGTCGCTGTGAAACAACCTTCAGCTGTTTCCCAGAATGCCTTGGTGGTTTGGTTTTATCTCCCAATAAATCACACTCTCAGTATTGGCTTATTGATCTGCCATGTTTTTTTTTTTCTTTGTTCGCTGCGTCTTTACATCTCATGCTGTAAATTTCTTCTTTTGTCGCCAGAATCCTGTCCTCAGCAGCATCTTCCCTCAGAGGGGGCCCAAAGCGGGGGGCTCATCTCTCACCATCAGAGGGCGGAGACTGAAGACGGGACACCCCAGAGAGGTTGGCGTCTTAATCGGAGGAGTTCCTTGCATGGTGTAAGTGTCCCAAAAGGGTTATTAATTATTTTTTTCCTCAAGTAATTTCTGCTTTTGACTTGGTGGCAAAATAAAAATCAACGTTGTATGTTCAGGCATAAAATCCTGGAGGATCACATACGATGTGGGACCAGAGGCAGCAACAGGACAGGGGCGCACAATATCACCGTGCGCTTCGGTGGAGCGGAGCGCCATCTGGAGGGATCGGTTTATCATTACACCCCGAACCCCAACATCACCAAGGCTGCACCATCCAGGAGCTTTTTCAGGTGCGGTGCCGGTGGACCCCAGAATAAAACTAGTTACTAGCATAAATATAAAAAAATATATATTAAAGCCCTTTGCAGAGCTTTTATAAGAGTTGATCAAACAGGAAATACAATCATTCTGATGGACTGACCATGCAACAAAAATATTATTAGGTTATGTTAATGGTAATGTTCAATTCAGTTTATTTATATAATGCCAACAGAAGTTATCTCAGGACACTGAACGAAAACATTCATCTACATAAAAATAAATAAATAAATGTTATTTATCTAAGGTAGAAAATCAGCAGATTGCATTGAGTCTTCGTTTCGTTGCAGTCTCCCATCCTTAGCAAGCACAAAGACAACAAAATGATTTAATGAAACAAGGTCCTATAGTAGTCTAAGCCTGTAGCAGCATAGGATAAGGGATAGGTCAGGAAACCAAGCCAATCCTAACTATAGTATGTACCAAAAGGGAAAGACTTAAGCCTAATCTCAACAGGGGAAAAACTCCCTCATAACAGGAAGAAACCTCCAGCAGAACCAGGCTCAGGACAAGCGGCCATCTGCTTCGACCTGCTGGGTTTGAGAGGAACAAGAAGGAGGAACGGACACACAATGGTAGGTCCAAAATGGAGGCGAGCAGGTCCCTCTCCAGGAGGAGAGACAAAAAAAAAACGTTAGGATAGAAAAAATTACTAATACAAACTATTCTTTTTTCATTTGTAATTATTAATTTGATGAAATTAAGTCAATTTGTCATCTAGGAGTGTAAGCCGCAGTGTATAGCAGCATATGATAAGGGAAAGCTCAGGAAACCAAGAAACCCTAACTATAGGATTTATGACAAAGGAAAGACTTAAGCCTAGTCTTAAAAGTAGACAAGGTGTCAGCCTCAGGGACAGAAACTGGAAGTTGGTTCCACAAGAGAGGAGCCTGATAACTGAAAGATCTTCCTCCCGTTCTGCTTTTGGAAACTCGAGGAACCACAAGTAAGCCTGCAGTCTGAGAGCAATGCGCTCTATAATCCATCCATCCATTATCTTTTACCCGCTTCTTCCTTTTTTGGTCACGGGTGTCACTGGTGCCCATGTCCAGCAATCACTGTGCGAGAGGCGGGGTACGCCCTGGACAGGTCTCCAGTCCATCACAGGGCCACATAGAGACAAACGAGACAAACAACCATTCACTCTGTCACTCACACCTAGGGACAATAGAGTTACCAGTCAGTCTAACATGCATGTGTTTGGTCCACGAGAGGAAACTGGAGTACCCGGAGAAAACCTACATACGCATGGAGAGAACATGCTAACTCCACCCAGGAAGGACCCCGGACCGGGATTTGAACCAACGACCTTCTCGCTGAAAGGCAGCAGCTCTGCCAATTGCACCACCATGCTGCCTGTGCTTTATAATATATAGTATTAATATAATATAATATCGTAACAAAATAGGATTAATTTTAATGCAGAAAGTACATTCGTAACATTTGAACACTTGTATACACAGACTTATGCAAATTTTTCTTTAGTAAACTTACCTTTTTGTCACTACACAGTTACAGCAGAGAAAAAACATGTTAGGAAACAAAATATAACTGCAAGAAGAGTAGTTGGTGACTTGAAGTAAGAAAATACAAGCGTTTCAGTTTCTCTCATTTCTGAGGGTTTGCAACCAAGTGATCACTGAAGCACTGGTTTTGTTGCCATTTTTTAAAAAAAAATCTGATTTTGTCTGCACAGCTTGCAAAGCTAAAGTCCAGGTCGTGCACGTTATTTTGTTGGCCATTTCTTCTAACATCACACCTGCCTTGGCTCATGTTGTCCCCATCGTGGCAGCGACTCCCAGATTAATGATGTAATCCCTCTGGAGTACACCTTACACTGAAGACAGGCAGATTTAGACAAGTTTTATAATTATTATGATCAGAGTGTTTTTAAATCTGGATGTTTTCTGTCAGAGGAGAGCTGCCCGGCAGGAGTTATAATACAGCTACTGTGACTATGAGATGAGTTGTAGATGCTGACTGTTTTGAGAAAATATGTTTTTGAACATGTTTAGAAGTCAAGAAATAGACTCAACACGTCCTCTGTGACATACTAGAGGAAACTGAGAACCTTTCCAACAATGCAAGATCTTCTGGAGACTCCGTCGTGAATGTTGCTACCAACTATTCACAGATATCCCCATTAAAGATAAAAGAGCAGGCAGGCCACAATCTGTAGGACATGTAAAAGCTTTGTGAACAAAGCACATACGTTATGTATTTAGTATAAAACAAATTCTTTACATCAGCAAATTTGTATTTTCTTGTTTATTTTTTTATGAATTCACTTCTTTAAAGACAGAACCACCAACATATTAATCTCAGTAATGTGTATTTGAATAATAGTTTGACATGTTGTGATGCACGTTGGCCCTGCAGCGGAGGCAGAATCATCAGAGTTTCCGGTCACAACCTGGATGTGGTCCAAGGGCCCAAAATGAGAGTGACCCTCAGTCCGCCTGACGCTCTGCCTCCCAGAAGGAGAAGGAGCATCAAGAAGAAGAAAGCGAAACATCTGAGTGAAGGACAGGATCACATCGGTCCACTGAAAAGATGGAGGAGGATTGTTCCAGAAGTATATTGTCCTAAGGGGACACTCTGCCACGAAAAACATGTAAGTCTACGTGAGTGTTAAAGAAACATCAGGTCGTCTTGTGTTTGTGATAAGAAACATTTAAAACAGCTGTTGCTAATGTCTTGTTCAGTATGAATCACGCTGCACGGTGAACAGCTCCTTCCTCATCTTGTGTCCGACCCCTGCCGTGGGCCCAGAGGCCAGAGGAGCAAGAGTTAAAGTTCACTTCCTGTTGGACAGCCTCCACTTCGACTTCAGCACCGTGAGTGACGAAGCTTTCAGCTACGAGCCCAACCCCAAGCTCTACAAGCTGAACAAGAACGACTCGAGCAAGCCGTACCACCATAAACCTGGCAGCATCATCTCCGTTGAGGTGAGGTCCAGGGATTAAATGACACCCCCCCATGTAACGTATTTTCCGGACTATAAGTCGCACCTTTTTGCCTAATTTGCATGCCCTGCAACTTATAGAGAGGAGAGACTTGTTTATGGATTTTTTCCCCATATTTTTTAGACCAATTGCTGGCTCAGATATGACCGTTTTTTCATTTAGGCAAAAATGGTGCAGTACCACTTTCGGCCGCTAGGGGTGCAGTACCACCCAAACTTACAGAACGTAATCACTAGATGGATATTTACAACTGATTAGCTTTATGAGATGTTTGAGATAAAATTAGATTTTTTATAGACGTAAATGTGTTGCGGTTAGCTTCGTTGTTTTTCCTTGTACTTTTTCAAAGCGAAAAAATTTAAATCCAGCAGATTTGACCATTACGTGAATTTATTAAGGAACGGTTAAGCTAAGACACATGTTTGCTATAATTTTCAGCAGACAAATAATTGTTTTTACCGTGTTAATCTTGTGAAAAGTCCTTCCGTGCATGCTTCTGTGGTCGTCATTTTCAGCAGGGCAAATGACGCGCTGACGCGTCGCGTAGCGGTGACGCATAATAGATGCGACTTATATAAAGGTGCAACCTGTTTATGGATTTTTCCAATTTATTGACAATAATTGGACAAAGCGACTAATATAAAGGTGCAACCTATAGTCCAGAAAATACTGTAGTCTTTATTAAACCTTGTAGTTTTTGAAGCAGCTCTCAGAAAAGTGTAAAATAATGTTCCTGTTCTAGGGAGAGTTCCTGGATCTTGCCATGTACAAGCAGGAGGTGGAGGCTCGGATCGGGGAGGGTTTGTGTTTGGTGAAGACCCTGACTCACAACCACCTGTACTGTGAACCACCAGCCCAGCAGCCTTCGCTCGCAGGGAACAGGAAGCAGGACGGCATGGACAGTCTGCCTGAATTTACTGTAAGTTACACTTACAGAGACACTATTTCATTTTTTTATGTAAAATCAGTGGCACAAACCGCCCAAAGGAGGTGGTTTGTTTTGTTATGTTGGGTTGTGTCGAGCAGTCAGTATCTTACCTGCAGTGGATAACAGTCAAAGTGATCTCAAGGGGGAGAAAATCATGTCACTAGTCAGAGAAGGGCCCATTTAAAGAGGACTATCTACTAGGGGTGCGCGATATATACAATATACGGTAGCAGGGTATCCGCGGGGTTGTAAAAGGTATTAAAAGGTAGTAAATGAAATTAACACAAATTAAGGCCATTAAAAAGTATTAAAAAGTAATAAACGTCATCTGACGAGGTATTAAATTTTTTAAACCTACACAACTATATTTTTCTTGTTCTGTCGTCTAAAAAAAGGTCTGTGAATTTATTTATCTTTTCTAATTTTATGTTCCAAGTAGGACCTTAGCTAAAACAAAGACGTCATATCGTCAGTCAGTGTGCGCGCGCACCTACAGCTGGTATCATGTCTGTAAAAAGAAACAGGAAAGGATCACGGCTTTATCCTCCGACATTTAACAAGAAATGTACCTAAACAATTGTTTGTTAGCTCGAAATTATAGCAAAAGGGGTGTCTCAGTCTAACGTTTTCTTAATAAAAGTACTTTAATGGTTAAATCGGCTTTATTTAAAAAAAAAAAGTGTCGCTGCCTCAGTGCCTGTGTGCTCCGTGATCGCTCAGCGGTGACAAACAGGAAAAAGGAGCGCGGCTCGTTTCGCCGACATTTAACAAGAAAATTACCTAAACAATTCTTTGTTAGCTCGAAATTATAGCAGAGGTGTTTTTCTGTCTGTCATTTTCTTAATAAATGCACTTTAATGGTCAAATTAGCTGCATTTCGCCACCGTGGTGCAGCTTGCTGCTGGATTGAAGGTGAAGCAGAGAGGTGGGGAGAGTATGGCAGGCCGATTGAGTCATTAATAGCTAGTGAAGATTCTCAGTCATCCAGGACATGGTGAATTCTAAAAAATGCAATAAAAAAACAATAAAGTATAGTATAATAGTATAATAAATAAAGTCCAGTTGTTTTTGTCTTGAACTTTTTTAAATTTGTCATTATAGGCACGTTTTCCTATTACATGATACAACAGCATGCCATACTATTACTACAATAGATATCATGAACTGTTTTTTTTTTTTTCAGTCAGAATGAATGAAACGGTCATATTTCAGTGTTATGGTTTATAAATATGGGAAAAAAAATCTATAAATGTCACTTCGTCCTATAAGTTGCAAGGCATGTAAATTATGCAAAAAACTGCAACTTACAGGATGAAAAATACAGTGTTCAGTCAGTGTTGAATTATTTTAAATAAACTGTTCTGTTTTCAAGTTTACAGTTTTTGTTTGCCATTAGAGATATGTTATGTGTGGGAACAATTAAACTTTTTCTCTTGGGTTAGATTTAAATAACAAGTAGGTCAGTGCTTTTATTGAGGCAAGAAGCAAATTGATGTATCCAGTAATTGTTATAAAACTACATTTACTACCAAAGTTTAGGAAGAAAATGACAGTAATCTCTCACTTTACAGTTAGTTGCTCTAAACTGAAGTACAACAGGTTGCCGCTACGGTTACAGCTCGGTGCCGTGATGGTATTAAAAAATATTTTGATGGTATTAAAAAGGTATTAAATTCAACTCTGGAATTTCTGCATATACCCTGGGTAGAAACGATAGAAATTTAGCCTACGATAGAGATCTGTCTTCTACCGGCTAACCGCAGAAAATCAGAGTTGTCCGATTTAATCTTTACTTTTTTTTGTTTAAAACTGTGCATAAGTGGTGTTGAAGTGTACAATCAGAGTTGTCAGAGTTAATAAATACTTTTTTTTTGTGTTGAAAACTGCGTAAGTGGTGTTAAAGTCTTTTCTTCGAGTGCTAAGTAGCGAAGCTATAAGCTAACTTCGTCCGGCTTGCCGTAGTGTTGCCATATTCGGACGCATGCGCAAAACGCTGCGTTCCGTCGAAAGTTTTTTTTTTTTTTGTCGAAAGTTAAAGTAAGCGTTGGTCAGCTTTAGAGAAACCTGCCCTCTGATCTGTGAACAGAACGCTGTGTTGTGTGATTTTACTGCGAGACCCTCTGGTCAAAGCCACAGAGGAAACTGGTTGCCTTGTCAGCTCTCCTTAAAGCTGAAGGAGACGCCCACTAGAGGGTTGGAGGGTGAAGTGTTTTCAGTGTAAAATGCTGCTCTGTTACTGTTCATTTCTTAAGTGACAATATTGGAAACTGTTAAGAGTTAACAACATATTCTTTAGTTTAAAACTTATGGCTAAAACTACACAAGATATATTTTGCACTGTTTTGCACTACAAGAAAGAAGCCTAATGCTTGAGTTGTTAATTATTTAAAAACTCTCTGGACCTAGTAGTGAAATTTTCTTAATAGAGATTATTTTGTGGTATAGCAGTTTTCAAAATAAATTATGGCAAAAGGACACCTTATGCTTTTTTTTCATTCCTATTGCAAGTTTTATACCAAAAACATATTGCGATATATATCGTTATCGCCACCCTTCACAATACATATCGTGATTTGAATTTTAGGCCATATTTCACATTTCTACTATCCACCATTTAAAGCACTAAAAAAAATCCCAAGTAGTAACAAAAAATACCACCACTTTTCTTTTGCTTGAGACAGCTTTTTAATTTGTTACTATTGACTTAGCTGAGCAACGCCCTTGATAAAACATCTAATTGTTCGTATTACAGCAGAATACATTCTGCAGACTCCGTGATTGCAGTTTGGGAAATAGCAACAATGTAAACAACAATGCCAAATAACTCTGTAACGGTTGCAGCTATAATATGTTCACAGTGTTCATTTACAAAGGTGGAAAAATCATCAATTGTGCCAGGAAGTGAGCTGGAACCCTGAAGAGCAAGGAGATGGTTACTGGTCTGTTGGCAGGGGGTGATAATGTTGTTGCTGCTCTTTCTTACGGTAGAGGGAGCAGTCAGTTGTGGGGCTCGCTAACCCAGTGGATCCAGGGCGAAGAAGATGTGCGTCGGAACAACGGTTCCAGGCAGGAGACAGGCAAGTGGTAGGAAGGCATGGATGCAGTTGAGGAGGCACAGGAGAGCTCGTGGTTCACAGAGGAGAATCCAAGGGACAGGAGGACATCAGGGATTATACTCTGAAAGCACGGAGAAATATATAATTTGTTACTATTAATAATAATAATAATAATAATGAATTCAATTTATAACATGCTTTTCATTAGTGAAAATCTCAAAGCGCTACACACATTGAATGCTACACACATTCATACACCGGTAGCGGCAGACTACCATGCAAGGTGCTTTCCAGTCCTACCGGGAGCAACTCGGGGTTAAGTGTCTTGCCCAAGGACACAACAACACATGGTGTGGGGAACCGGGATTCGAACCACCAACCTTCCGATCGGGGGACGACTGCCATTACCACTATGCCATGGCCGCCCCTTCTATTCAGTTTAACTCACAAGTAAATGGCTAAAACAGAACTCCTGGTTTATTCTAGAGTTGCACCGCTCGGAGTGGCTGCATGTTGGAGCAGTTCTGTTACATTCATTCTGAGTTATTGCTTTTGAAAAATTGAATTCCTCTTTTCTGGATGTAAATGGCTTTTTTTGGAAGATTATTTATTCTGGCATCAGATTTGGGCATTTGTTGTGATGTGTAACCATGGCAACTAGGTATTTTTTTTAACAACCAGGAGCAGATGATTAACATCTCAAAACTCATATACCTCAACTACGGCCCCAAAATCCCTAGTGAGTTGAAAAGAAGGCGCCGTGGATGAATTTCCGTCAACCTGGCAACGGTGCTCGAGTACCTGACTGCCAAAATCCTGGAGCTGATGGGATACGCAGCTCGTGACAACAGGAGGACCGGGATCATCTTCAGCTGTCTGTCCATGGCAACGAGGAGCTCGGCAGACTGCTGGGAGGAGTGACCATCGCTCAAGGAGGAATTCTGCCTGGCATTCGGGCAGTCCTGCTGTCCAGGAGGTCCGAGAGGCCCGCCGGATCTGAAATCAAGCTGGATCTGGGTGGACGGATCGGTATTTGTGGCCAGATTATTCAGCTTCTTCAGGAGATCCTTCCTTCCCACAGCTATCAGCATCTATAACAACTCTTGAATGAAATCAGGATGATGAGCTACAACAACACTTAATTTCCCTTTAGGATTAATAAAGTATTTTTGAATTGAGTTGAATTGAACCACCATTGGCAGGTAATGCTCCAGTGCTCGCTGAACGTCCTCTGCAGCCTTTTATGCTCCTCATGCCGATGATCCTCAGGTGCTGCTGATTGGTGCTCAGACGTGGCTGCAGGGACAGGACAAAACTCCCACAAACTCATTGTAAAAAAAAAGAAAAGAAAAAAGCTAAAATAGCATGAGTTCAAATAATATAAATTTGACTTTAAGTTGTTTTAGATGGCAGAAACTGACTTTTTAAGGCCCTACTCTTGGTAGCATACTGCTCGACTCCTTCTGAGAATGTATCCATAGTTCACGAAACTGAGTGTGCTATGACTGCTGTTCGCTACAGGTAAGATGTTGACTAGTCAAAAATAATACAATACAATACAATACAACTTTATTTATAAAGCACTTTAAAACAACACTGTTGGCCAAAGTGCTGTACACTAACATAAACAAGCATAAAACTATAAACTCAAAAAACCCATAAAAGTGATGAACTACCAGATCAAGACAGCAAACAGTAAAAACAAATAACTTAAAAACGATAAAACCAACATTTCAAGCTGTGTTAAATGCCAAAGAGGGAAAAAAAAGTCTTCAGAGCAGATTTAAAAACAGGAAGTGAGTCAGTTTGTCTGACGTGCAAAGGCAGCTCGTTCCACAGTTTAGGGGCAGCGACTGAGAACGCTCGGTCACCTCTCAGCCTCCTGTTGGACTTTGGGACGACCAACAGCAGCTGATCTGCTGACCTCAGAGAGCGTGAGGGAATGTACGGCTGGAGAAGGTCGGACAGATACTGTGGGGCGAGACCATGAAGACATTTGAATACAAACAAAAGAACCTTAAAATTAATCCGGAAACAAACTGGGAGCCAGTGTAGTGATTTTAAGACAGGGGTGATGTGTTCACATTTCCTGGTACCAGTTAAAAGGCGAGCAGCAGAATTCTGAACCAGTTGAAGTCGGGTCAGTAATGACTGGCTCAGACCAACGTAAAGTGAATTGCAATAGTCCAGACGAGTTGTGATGAAAGCATGGATTAAAATCTCAAAATGATGTGACAGGAATGGTTTCACCTTGGCCGTTTGTCTCAGGTGATAAAAATTGGACTTGACCACAGATTTAATCTGAGCATCTAGTTTAAAATCACAGTCTAGCCTTACACCCGATTCCAACGTTAGTTGCTGTCCCAGTCAGATGTTGTGATAAAGGACCCAAATCAGCATGAACATTGGAACCCTCACTGGGCTTAAATAACAGGACCTCAGTCTTTTTCTCATTAAAATGTAAAAAGTTGTGAGACATCCATGCTCTGACTTCAGCCACATATACCACATATCCTCTCTAAATAAAGACTTAGCGTTCCTTAAAGGAATAAATAAAGTGTTCCCCTTTGCTCTTACTGAGCTGCTCAACATTATGAAGTTCCATTTAATCAAGAAGAGTCTTGATATTAGATGAAAACAGTTAATGCTTTAGTCAGAACTTTTTATTCAGGTAGCAACGTCTTTTTAAAAGTTCTGTTTGACTCCCTTAAGGTCCCTTGCCTAGAAAAGTGCCTTCATCGATGCTTTGTACAACCAGCCTCGTTTGAGTTTAAAATTCAACTCATCGCTCATACTGATGTGAGCGATGAGGAGTTGAACCCACACTGTTAAAAAAGCCAGTTTAAACATGTGGTCTATAAATGTGTCTTCCAGGTGAAGATGGGGAACCTGAACTTCTCGTTGGGCAGGGTGCAGTACGACAGCCAGGCTCAGTCTACGTTCCCTCTGGAGGCTCAGGTGGGCGTTGGGGTTGGAGCCTCCATAGTGGCTCTCATTGTGCTCATCATCGTGCTGATATACAGGTAAACGACCCTATCTCTTAATAAATCTGTTCAGCTTTATTTATTTATTTTTAACCAAAACATGGTTTTGTCAGGAGAAAGAGCAAACAGGCCATGAGAGACTATAAGAAGGTACAGATCCAGCTTGAAAACCTGGAGACCAGCGTCAGGGACCGCTGCAAGAAGGAGTTCACCGGTACAGTCAAGTTTCTGCTGATAACCTCCCGAGGAATAAAACTAATAACCAAACCAAAACTATTTATTCTTATTTTTAGACCTGATGACAGAGATGATGGACATGTCCAGCGATTTGGTGGGTTCGGGGATTCCCTTCCTTGACTACCGGGCCTACGCGGAGCGTATTTTTTTCCCGGGCCACCAGGAGTCGCCACTGAGACGAGACCTGGACGTTCCAGAGAGTCGGAGGCAGACGGTGGAGCAAGGGCTGGTTCAGCTGTCCAATCTGCTTAACAGCAAACTCTTTCTCACCAAGGTCAGCCAAAATGATTAACTTAGACCCAGTAGTTTTATTTGAAGTGTAACATAGAGAAACTGTCTGCAACCTGACTAGAGATAAGCAGTAGAAGAAGTTGAAGAAAATGAAAGCGCAACTAACTTTACTTGATGAGAATAGTTTCTCAATTTAAATCAGTCCGTTTCACCTCTGCACCTAATTAAAAATGATTTTGTATGTTGTTGTTATCGAGTCTTCTCCATGTCGTCCCTCTAGTTTATTCACACTCTGGAGATCCAGCGGACGTTCTCCCCCAGGGACCGGGCCTACGTGGCCTCTCTGCTGACCGTAGCCCTTCACGGTAAACTGGAGTACTTCACGGACATCCTCAAGACTCTGCTTAACGACCTGGTGGAGCAATATGTGGCCAAGAACCCCAAACTCATGCTGAGGAGGTGAATGCTTTGACCAGCCGAGGCTTGATGGTGAGCAGGGAAGGTTTTCTTTTCATTAATCTGAGCACGTTTCTTTTCTTCCAGGACGGAGTCAGTGGTGGAGAAGCTGTTGACAAACTGGATGTCTATTTGTCTCTTCACATTTCTGAGGGTTTGTACTGAACAGGTTCCTTTCATACATCTGTGCCCAAAGGCCGTTTTGTTTGTCATTTCTCCAACCTCGTGGCCTAGTTCTGTTCTTCATACATCATCAGCTGTTAAACCTTCAATATGACAAGTGTCTGCCCCTTCCAACAATGTTCAATGAATATAAGTAAGAACAGGTTTATTACTTATCTATCCACCCTTTCATCCATCCAGCTATCCATCATCCATCCACCCTTTCATCCATCCACGCTTTCATCCATCCATCTATCCATCCATCATCCATCCACTCTTTCATCCATCTATCCATCCATCCACCCTTACATCCATCAATCATCTATCATCCATCCACCCTTTCATCAACCCATCTATCCATTCATCTATCCATTCATCCACCCTTTCATCCATCCATCTAGCCATCCATCCACCCTTTCATCCATCAATCCATCCACCCTTTCATCCACCCATCTATCCATTCATCCATCCATCCATCTAGCCATCCATCCACCCTTTCATCCATCTATCCATCCATCCACCCTTACATCCATCTATCATTCATCCACCCTTTCATCCATTCATCCACCCTTTCATCCATCCATCTATTCATCCATCCACCCTTTCATTCATCTATCCATCCATCCATTCACCCTTTCATCCATATATCCATCCATCCACTCTTTCATCCACCAATCCATCTATCCATCCATCCACCCTTTCATCCACCCATCTATCCATTCATCTGTCCATTCATCCACCCTTTCATCCATCCATCTAGCCATCCATCCACCCTTTCATCCATCCATCTACCCAGCCATCTACCCTTACATCCATCTATCCATCCATCCACCCTTTCATCCACCCATCTATCATTCATCTATCCATTCATCCACCCTTTCATCCATCCATCTAGCCATCCATCCACCCTTTCATCCATCAATCCATATATCCATCTGCCCTTTCATCCACCCATCTATCCATTCATCTATCCATTCATCCACCCTTTCATCCATCCATCTAGCCATCCATCCACCCTTTCATCCATCCATCTATCCATCCATCCACCCTTTCATCCATCTATCCATCCATCATCTTCAGCTTGTTCTCAAGTCAGGTCTTGAGGGCAGCAGCTTGAGCAGGGAGGTCCAGACATCTCTTTCCACAGCCTCCTCTTCCAGCTCTTCTGGGAGGACTCCAAGTTGTTCCCAGGCCAACCGAGAGACACAGTCTCTCCAGTGTGTCCTGGGTCTTCCCCGGAGTCTCCTCCCAGTCAGACACGCCCGAAGCACCTTCCTAGGGAGGTGCCCAGGAGGCATCCTTACCAGATGCCCGAACCACCTCACCTGGCTCCTCTCGATGTGGAGGAGCAGCGGTTCTACTACGAGCCTTTCCCGGATGACTGAACTTCTCACCCACTGGAGAGTCCAGCTGCCCTGCAGAGCAAACTCATTTAAACCACCTGTATCCATGATCTCATTCTTTCAGTCACTACACAGAGTTCATGACCATATGTGAGGGTAGGAATATAGACATACTGGTAAACAGAGAGCTTTGTCTTACAGCTCAACGCCCTCTTCACCACAACAGACCGGCACAGAGTCCACAATACTGCAGATACTGCACCAATCCGTCTGTCAATCTCACGCTCCATTCTTCCCTCACTAGTGAACAAAACCCAGAGATACTTGAACTCCTCCACTTGAGGCAGAACCTCGACCTGAAGAGAACAATCCACCCTTTTCTTACTGAGGAACACCTTAATATTACAAGGTCATGGTCAAGGATCTTTGTCATTCACATCACATGTGGTACATGAGGTGGAACAAAATTCTGTACACAGAGTCCCATTACTTATTAATTAAAAAACAAAAACCCTTTTAAAGTTCTCTCTTACTGTACAGAACCCTCAGTGTCATCCTCAAACTGGTTTCACAGAATGACTTGTCGAGCCGGTGTAAGTTTTAAATTTGTTGGTCGTAAAAGAAGGATGTTCAGTCCTGGCTGATGAGAGGTGAGAGAGAACAGTATGTCCCGTAATGGCTCCTAAATAAATTTAGCCTTTCTGCTTGGCCAGGAATCAGCGGGGGAGTCGTTTTACATGATGTTCAGAGCCATAAAACACCAGGTGGACAAGGGACCTGTGGACGCTGTGACGGGAAAAGCCAAGTACACCCTCAATGACAACCGGCTGCTCCGGGAGGACGTGGAGTACCGCACGCTGGTGAGAACACACAGCAGTTATCCATGTGACTCATCGTGTTTGTTGAAGACATCTACATTTCTCACTGAAAGAAAGGACACGATGGTTGAAGGTGGTTTCTATAATTTACTACTTTTTATGTTACCTTCACAAGTCATTCTTTCCCCAAAACAAGAACTAATAAATGTGCTGCCACTGACTGTAAGACAGAAGACAGAACTGCAAGAGGCAGAAATGAAGATGTTGAGGTTCTCCTTGGAGTGACAAGGATGGA
Organism: Garcialebias charrua; assembly: GCA_038048925.1. NCBI lineage: Eukaryota > Metazoa > Chordata > Actinopteri > Cyprinodontiformes > Rivulidae > Garcialebias > Garcialebias charrua. Next base: position 4,358 of record JBBPBX010032952.1, on the reverse strand, counting down.
TGATATCAGGAATGAGATCATCAGAAGTACAGCACATGTTGAACAACTGGGAGATAAAGTTAGAGAGGACACACTGAGATGGTTGGACATGTCCAGAGGAGGGACGGTGGTTTGGACATGTCCAGAGGAGGGACGGTGGTTTGGACATGTCCAGAGGAGGGACGGTGGTTTGGACATGTCCAGAGGAGGGACGGTGGTTTGGACATGTCCAGAGGAGGGACGGTGGTTTGGACATGTCCAGAGGAGGGACGGTGGTTTGGACATGTCCAGAGGAGGGACGGTGGTTTGGACATGTCCAGAGGAGGGACGGTGGTTTGGACATGTCCAGAGGAGGGACGGTGGTTTGGACATGTCCAGAGGAGGGACGGTGGTTTGGACATGTCCAGAGGAGGGACGGTGGTTTGGACATGTCCAGAGGAGGGACGGTGGTTTGGACATGTCCAGAGGAGGGACGGTGGTTTGGACATGTCCAGAGGAGGGATGGTGGTTTGGACATGTCCAGAGGAGGGACGGTGGTTTGGACATGTCCAGAGGAGGGATGGAGGTTTGGACATGTCCAGAGGAGGGACGGTGGTTTGGACATGTCCAGAGGAGGGATGGTGGTTTGGACATGTCCAGAGGAGGGATGGAGTTTTGGACATGTCCAGAGGAGGGACGGTGGTTTGGACATGTCCAGAGGAGGGACGGTGGTTTGGACATGTCCAGAGGAGGGATGGTGGTTTGGACATGTCCAGAGGAGGGACGGTTGTTTGGACATGTCCAGAGGAGGGACGGTGGTTTGGACATGTCCAGAGGAGGGATGGTGGTTTGGACATGTCCAGAGGAGGGATGGTGGTTTGGACATGTCCAGAGGAGGGATGGTGGTTTGGACATGTCCAGAGGAGGGATGGTGGTTTGGACATGTCCAGAGGAGGGATGGTGGTTTGGACATGTCCAGAGGAGGGATGGTGGTTTGGACATGTCCAGAGGAGGGATGGTGGTTTGGACATGTCCAGAGGAGGGATGGTGGTTTGGACATGTCCAGAGGAGGGATGGTGGTTTGGACATGTCCAGAGGAGGGATGGAGTTTTGGACATGTCCAGAGGAGGGACGGTGGTTTGGACATGTCCAGAGGAGGGATGGTGGTTTGGACATGTCCAGAGGAGGGATGGTGGTTTGGACATGTCCAGAGGAGGGACGGTGGTTTGGACATGTTCAGAGGAGGGATGGTTTGGACATGTCCAGAGGAGGGATGGTGGTTTGGACATGTCCAGAGGAGGGACGGTGGTTTGGACATGTTCAGAGGAGGGATGGTGGTTTGGACATGTCCAGAGGAGGGATGGTGGTTTGGACATGTCCAGAGGAGGGATGGAGGTTTGGACATGTCCAGAGGAGGGATGGTGGTTTGGACATGTCCAGAGGAGGGACGGTGGTTTGGACATGTCCAGAGGAGGGACGGTGGTTTGGACATGTTCAGAGGAGGGATGGAGGTTTGGACATGTCCAGAGGAGGGACGGTGGTTTGGACATGTCCAGAGGAGGGACGGTGGTTTGGACATGTTCAGAGGAGGGATGAAGGTTTGGACATGTCCAGAGGAGGGACGGTTGTTTGGACATGTCCAGAGGAGGGATGGAGGTTTGGACATGTCCAGAGGAGGGATGGTGGTTTGGACATGTCCAGAGGAGGGATGGTTGTTTGGACATGTCCAGAGGAGGGATGGTGGTTTGGACATGTCCAGAGGAGGGACGGTGGTTTGGACATGTCCAGAGGAGGGATGGTGGTTTGGACATGTCCAGAGGAGGGATGGTGGTTTGGACATGTCCAGAGGAGGGATGGTGGTTTGGACATGTCCAGAGGAGGGATGGTTTGGACATGTCCAGAGGAGGGATGGTGGTTTGGACATGTCCAGAGGAGGGATGGAGTTTTGGACATGTCCAGAGGAGGGATGGTGGTTTGGACATGTCCAGAGGAGGGATGGTGGTTTGGACATGTCCAGAGGAGGGACGGTGGTTTGGACATGTCCAGAGGAGGGACGGTGGTTTGGACATGTCCAGAGGAGGGACGGTGGTTTGGACATGTCCAGAGGAGGGATGGTGGTTTGGACATGTCCAGAGGAGGGACGGTGGTTTGGACATGTCCAGAGGAGGGATCGTGGTTTGGACATGTCCAGAGGAGGGATGGTGGTTTGGACATGTCCAGAGGAGGGATGGTGGTTTGGACATGTCCAGAGGAGGGATGGAGGTTTGGACATGTCCAGAGGAGGGATTGAGGTTTGGACATGTCCAGAGGAGGGACGGTGGTTTGGACATGTCCAGGAGAGGGACAGTGCTTTGGACATGTCCATAGGAGTGACAGTGTTTTGGACATGTCCAGAGGAGGGACGTTGGTTTGGACATGCCCAGGAGAGGGACAGTGCTTTGGACATGTCCATAGGAGTGACAGTGTTTTGGACATGTCCAGAGGAGGGACGGTGGTTTGGACATGTCCAGGAGAGGGACAGTGCTTTGGACATGTCCATAGGAGTGACAGTGTTTTGGACATGTCCAGAGGAGGGACGGTGGTTTGGACATGTCCAGGAGAGGGACAGTGCTTTGGACATGTCCATAGGAGTGACAGTGTTTTGGACATGTCCAGAGGAGGGATGGAGGTTTGGACATGTCCAGAGGAGGGATTGAGGTTTGGACATGTCCAGAGGAGGGACGGTGGTTTGGACATGTCCAGGAGAGGGACGGTGGTTTGGACATGTCCATAGGAGTGACAGTGTTTTGGACATGTCCAGAGGAGGGACGGTGGTTTGGACATGCCCAGGAGAGGGACAGTGGTTTGGACATGTCCAGAGGAGGGACGGTGGTTTGGACATGTCCAGAGGAGGGACAGTGGTTTGGACATGTTCAGAGGAGGGATGGAGGTTTGGACATGTCCAGAGGAGGGATGGTGGTTTGGACATGTCCAGAGGAGGGATGGTTTGGACATGTCCAGAGGAGGGACGGTGGTTTGGACATGTCCAGAGGAGGGATGGTGGTTTGGACATGTCCAGAGGAGGGACGGTGGTTTGGACATGTCCAGAGGAGGGATGGTGGTTTGGACATGTCCAGAGGAGGGACGGTGGTTTGGACATGTTCAGAGGAGGGATGGTGGTTTGGACATGTCCAGAGGAGGGACGGTGGTTTGGACATGTCCAGAGGAGGGACGTGGTTTGGACATGTTCAGAGGAGGGATGGTTTGGACATGTCCAGAGGAGGGATGGTGGTTTGGACATGTCCAGAGGAGGGACCGTGGTTTGGACATGTTCAGAGGAGGGACCATGGTTTGGACATGTCCAGAGGAGGGATGGAGTTTTGGACATGTCCAGAGGAGGGACGGTGGTTTGGACATGTCCAGAGGAGGGACGGTGGTTTGGACATGTTCAGAGGAGGGATGGTGGTTTGGACATGTCCAGAGGAGGGATGTGGTTTGGACATGTCCAGAGGAGGGACGGTGGTTTGGACATGTCCAGAGGAGGGATGGTGGTTTGGACATGTCCAGAGGAGGGATGGTTTGGACATGTCCAGAGGAGGGACGGTGGTTTGGACATGTCCAGAGGAGGGATGGTGGTTTGGACATGTCCAGAGGAGGGACGGTGGTTTGGACATGTCCAGAGGAGGGACGGTGGTTTGGACATGTCCAGAGGAGGGACGGTGGTTTGGACATGTCCAGAGGAGGGACGGTGGTTTGGACATGTCCAGAGGAGGGACGTGGTTTGGACATGTCCAGAGGAGGGATGGAGGTTTGGACATGTCCAGAGGAGGGATGGTGGTTTGGACATGTCCAGAGGAGGGATGGTTTGGACATGTCCAGAGGAGGGACGGTGGTTTGGACATGTCCAGAGGAGGGACGGTGGTTTGGACATGTCCAGAGGAGGGATGGTGGTTTGGACATGTCCAGAGGAGGGACGGTGGTTTGGACATGTCCAGAGGAGGGACAGTGGTTTGGACATGTCCAGAGGAGGGACGGTGGTTTGGACATGTCCAGAGGAGGGACAGTGGTTTGGACATGTCCAGAGGAGGGACGGTGGTTTGGACATGTCCAGAGGAGGGACAGTGGTTTGGACATGTCCAGAGGAGGGACGGTGGTTTGGACATGTCCAGAGGAGGGACGGTGGTTTGGACATGTCCAGAGGAGGGAGTGGTTTGGACATGTCCAGAGGAGGGACGGTGGTTTGGACATGTCCAGAGGAGGGACGGTGGTTTGGACATGTCCAGAGGAGGGACGGTGGTTTGGACATGTCCAGAGGAGGGACGGTGGTTTGGACATGTCCAGAGGAGGGACGGTGGTTTGGACATGTCCAGAGGAGGGACAGTGGTTTGGACATGTCCAGAGGAGGGACGGTTTGGACATGT
>JBBPBX010032951.1:18103-33560 GCA_038048925.1 Garcialebias charrua | reverse complement strand
CCTCAGCTGCCCGTGGTACCCAGACTTTCAAAGTTCAGCAAAAAAAGTGTTTCATTGGAGGCAACGTCACGAACCTGGAGGTTAAGAAACAGCCAGGAGAGCCTGAGTGACAGAGCTGAAACTGGCTCCTCCACCGACTCTCTTAAAGAAGACCAAAGTGTTCTCAGTGATGGTGGTACTGTCAGGAATGAGCAGAACTCTCGTGTGAGACCTCGCTCTGTGATCACAACAGAATCTCAAGTCTTCGAGGACAGAAAGAGCAGTCTGTCAGAGTGTGAAAGGAAGCCACACAACCAGGTGCATGTCCTGGAAAGACATCTGAAGAGGTCTGCCAAGGTACGGCTGTCCCCAGTGCAGCCTGCAGGGCCTAGTCCTGCTTTAGAGAAGAAAGTTGCCTCAACCATTTCAATGGGAGCTACTGGTAATAGGATTGACAAGGATTGCACGGATAATGTCATTATGGTCAAAGAGAAGACCGAAGATAGAATTCGCAGGAACAGGAGCGACAGCCGGCTTCAGGAGACAATGGGGGATAGTGCCTCTGTAAATTCTATGAAGTCCTTATACAGCATCCTTAGCCCCATCAGACCCGAGGATGTGAGAAACAGGTAAAGCAGACTTAGCAGATCATGTAAACGGTGGAGTTAGAGGATCATCAGTTGGATATTAAGGACATTTTGTGGATTATTCTTCCTGGTTTATATGCCAATAATGGGTGTATGAATTTAGTATACAACAGAAAACTAACCACATGGAACGTTTTTCATTTCAGTCATTTTAAATAATATATTTACAGGTATACAGATGAAGCACATTTTTATTTGCTGATAGTCAGGATAAGTTTAAAAAAAAAAGGTGGATTTTGCCTCTTATAAAATGATGTGCATAAATATTAATTACCAGTCTAAAAAAGCCAAGTCTGGTCCTCTGGACATTCAAAAAACAAAACAAAGCAAAAAAAATGTAGAAACGTTTAGTCTTTCGTCCGAAAGACTTCCTCAGTCTGAGATGCTGTATTCAGCTCAGTCTTATAAATAGCACCCTCTCACAGTGGATCAACCAGTTTGCTGATGACAGCCGAAACCAGCTGCTCACATGATCAAGGAGGACCATCAGCCTAACGATGGATCGTTAGCACCCTGATGGTTGTTTGCTATTCACAGAGGGCTGAGTGATACTAGCAATAACAGCATTGTAAGAGGGGGACAGTTGAACCCGGAGGCCTCCACCTCTGTTTAATGATGGACGGTTTCTTTTCACAAAGATGGCCTCCTTTACTCCTCTCTCAAACCATCGTTCCTCTCTATCAAGGATGTGAACATCTTCATCCCTGAAAGAGTGACCGCTGGCCTGGAGAGGAGTATAGATCAGGTCAGGACTCTGCAGTCTACACTCATCTCCACGCCAGCGGTCACTCTGGCTGGGAGGTACAATACAGCAGAAAATCTCTTGTTTTTAAAAATAGTTGTGCCACCAAGGTCAAGAAAAGGTGCTTCCTAACACATTGATTTATTTTGACCAGTGCTTTAAGTGGAAAAAAATAAGTGCCGGTACCCTCCCTAATGTCATAATAATATGCATACCTGCAAACTCAGAAGGGATGAAAAAGGTGACAAACGTTGCGCCAACCCCCCCCCCGAAAGATTTTGTAATTTTTTAACATGCTTCAAGTAAAAGTCATTTACTAACCTGATTTAATGAGGACAAATAGGAAAGATTGTGTCAACCAAAAAATTAACAACCAACAACAGCAGCAAGTCAAATACAGCAGAACATTTTGCTAACAATGCGCTGCTCCGAGTCAACAGATGCATTTAAAAACTTAAGACTTATCTCTTCAGACAGGCTTTTGGTTAATTTTGTACATTGATTTTAGAGTTTGTTATGTTTTACCTTTCTGTATAGTACTTCTGTGATTTTATGATTTTATTTTTCCTTTTGTAAAGCACTTTGTGACTCTCATGTCTGTGAAATGTGCTATATAAATAAAACTTACTTACTAACAGTAAAAACTAGTTTCTTAAATATGCTGGTGAAGATGTTTTGCCAGAAATTTTGAATAAAGTAGATGCCATTTCCTGCATTCTTGTGTATTTTAACAAGTTGTTAAACATCTATGTTTACCTACATGTAAACATGATTCACTAACTATTTTAGAGACATCTAACAAAATAAAGTCAGGTCCTGTGGACAGATTAAAAAATTGTTGAAATTATTATTGATCATGAATCAGGATATTTTAGAGACACCTCGTTTAACTAGTTCATATAGACATCATCCTGTTTTTAAATTCACTCCTGTGGTAATTAAATTAATGTGATACTTTATCTCAGTGGCTTTAGGGGTGCAATTGACTGTTATTTTGTTAATTTTTATTTAGTTTTATTTGTAACACAACATGCCATTTTACTAAACAATGGTTACACTCCACTGCATGTATAAAAATATTAACTTTACCCACACGTTGGAGGAGTTACTTCCGCTTCCCTCGCGCTCTGTCGCGCTGCAGTTTGTTTTTATTTTTTTTACAGACTTCGCTGTCGTCTCCTCCCCCTGTCTAACCTGATTGGCCAAATGACGCGCTCCACCAAAGATGTTTTATTACCGTGAAGATGCATCACTCTTTCTTGAAATCCAGTCGGGGGAAATGATGCATTCTAATCTGCCACGGGTCTTTCAAGTGGAGAAGACGAAAATAAGTTCCGGAACGCACCTTACGCTTAAAAAAAGTCCCGGTACTCTCAGGGTTAAATTTTAGAAGTGGCGGAACTGGGTTCCGGTGAGTTCCGGCCCACTTAAAGCACTGATTTTGACCAGTACCTTAGGCCCCAGATACTTCATGTTCATGCATGTAAACGTGCTCAAATCTTTAAAGGAAGAAGAGTGTTGAAAGGGATTAACACTGGATCAGAGAAAATGCTTGTTCAGGCTGTTCTTTGACATGAGGATGAGCTGAAACAGGTCACAGTCTACAGTTTTTAAGCTTAATTTAACTATAGTCAGCAACTTTTGGATGATGGTACGAACTTTGCTTTTACCTTCTATGCACCTTGCAAGTCAAATAAAACTTGAGAAAAACGTACAGGTTGTGCTTTGGTGCCTCTCTTCCAGGAGTTTCCTGGAGGGCAGCATGCTGGGAAGTGGTGCCTTGCTCGGGGCCGAGGAGCTGGACCGGTACTTCCCCGACAGGCGTGTAGGCATCTACGTCGTCACGTGGAACATGCAAGGAGGAAAGGTAGGAGGAAGGTCTGGATCTGCATCATCTCACACACTAAACCCAGGGAACAACTGAGCTATAATCGAGCTTCTGTCCTTTTCAGTTCCATTCAGCCTGCTTGAATGATCTCCTCCTTCCAACAGACTCTGAATTTGCCAAAGATTTTTACATCATTGGGGTTCAGGAAGGCTGCCCTGACAAGTTGGGTTTGTCTGAAAGAATTGTCTTGTAATTTACTACACAGTGGTTGTTGTGATCTTGGTTATATCAGTCTGTCTGTGTCTGCAGAAGGGAGTGGGAGATCTGTCTTCAGGAGACTCTGGGACCTCACTACGTGATGCTGTACACAGCATCTCATGGAGTCTTGTACCTCAGTGTATTTATTAGGAGAGACCTCATGTGGTTCTGTTCAGGTCTGTTCTGCATCACCTAAAGAATCGATTTGTTCTCCAGTATTGGTATAATTGTATATAATTCAGAACATTTAATCTAGAATTATAGGCAATATGTCTGCAGCTCCTTGGCTTGAGTTTAGGTCCCTCAAAAAGGTTTTAAAGATTTTCAATCACCTGGCAAGTTTTAAATCTACTCATTTATTATATTCAATGTCAAAATCCAGTAAAAATTACCTGTTACGTTTTTTTTTTCCCAGACAAGAAACCTCTGAAAAAAATAATCTTGTGATTAAATATAAAGAAAAACAGAAACTGCTTTTTGAGCTGCTCCAACATATGAACATAAAACGTCCTCATTGCAAAAGTGTTTCCACTTCATGAAAAAAATATATATACTGTATCAGAATGTGAAAATGGAATAGACTGTCGCATGTTTTCCTTGTATAAATTATAGAATATTAAGATAATTTCTAATGAAAAATCTGTTTCTTGTAGCTTAAATGGTTTTGTATTATATTTGAAACTTTGAATATAAGTTTAATAAAAATTAGTATCACAGGATCTTGTTAATAACTTCATAAAAATCAAATAATCTGATCAGAAAACACACATCCAATGTTCATCAAAAATTCTGTCCTGCTGCAAAACGTAGTCATTCCGTCATCATTCTCATGTGACAGTGTTTTAAAAGAGTTTATTTTATTGTGTTTGAACTGAACTTGGTTTTATTAAAAGAAACGTTTCCTCTGCTGACGTTCAGAGGTGGAGCACGCGACAGTCACAACCAGGATCATCTCCCAGATCAAAACCAAAGGAGCCGTGGGCGTTACCTTTACCTTTTTTGGCACTTCCTTCCTCTTCATAACGTCCCACTTTACATGTGAGTCGAAGACACAAACTTCTGTTTTGGAAAATATTTTGGTACGACTAATGGTTTTAATGTTTGACGTGGTTCTTCCTACAGCTGGAGATACCAAAGTTTATGAGAGAGTTCTGGACTACAACAAGATCATCGAGGCTTTAGGTCTTCCTAAAGGCATTCCTGACACCAACCCTTATCGTTCAAACCCATGTAAATCCAAAAGTTCTTACATGAGATTTTATTCCATCTTCAACCTGTAAACTTCTGAGTACACCGAACATTTTCAAACGCTGTCAATTGCTTTTTGCAGCTGATGCCACCTCGAAGTTTGATCAGGTCTTCTGGTTTGGTGATTTTAACTTTCGGCTAAGCAAGAACCGGGCTGACGTGGAGACCATCATGAAACAGACGTCTGGTGACGTGAGCCTTCTGCTGGAGCACGACCAGCTCTCCAAAGAAATGAAAGACGGTATGTATGAGTGAAGCTAAAGCTTCAAACCGCTCAGAGTCGTTTGTTCGAATTTCTATTTGTCTTCAGGTTCGATCTTCAAAGGTTTTCAAGAGGCGCCGATAAATTTCCTCCCTACGTATAAGTTTGACCTCGGCTGCGATACTTACGACACCACATCTAAACAGAGGACTCCTTCATACACGGTAACAGCAAACATCTAAAATAATCAGATGCTGCCTAAACCTGTGAAACGTGAGGGTTTCTGCGTTGACATGTTGCACATTGAACCGTTTTGTGTCCACAGGACAGGATCCTGTTCAGGAGCAGGCAGGCCAATGACATATCTGTGCTGAAATACAACAGCTGCTCGGTCGTCAAGACGTCAGACCACCGACCTGTCGTCGCCGCCTTTCAGGTTAAACTCAGGCCGGGAAGAGACAAGTGAGTCCCACTGACGATCAAAACACCTCACCACTAATCTGTCTGTCGACATGCGTCAGTCGTTTTTAGGAGACGCTCTACAAGTACTTGTGTAATGTTTTTATTTGTTAAACTGTAGTTCTGAGTTGTGTTTATGGGAGTGGTTCTCAAAAAAAAAAGAAGGCAAAACTAGAAACTTTAAAGGCCTGTTGTGTTTTTCAGACAAAGAAACTACAAAGTAGAAATTTCCGCATCAGCACAAAATCCAGCTTTGATGAAATGTTAATCACAGCAAGACACCACCGGCCTTTATCACGAGAGTTTAAGGACAAAGCAAGTGGACTTTTTGCTTTTTATCTATTCAAATAAAAAGTAAATGGGTAAATGGGATTTGGGCAGTATGGTGGCACAACTGGTAGAGCTGCTGCCTCTCAGCGAGAAGGTTGTCGGTTCAAATCCCGGTCCGGGGCCTTTCTGGGTGGAGTTTGCATGTTCTCCCCGTGCATGCGTGGGTTTCCTCCGGGTACTCCGGTTTCCTCCCACAGACCAAAAAACATGCTTGTTAGGCTGATTGGTGACTCTAAATTGACCCTAGGTGTGAGTGTGAGAGTGGATGGTTGTTTGGTGTGAGTGAGACAGGTCCCTCTTGTAAATGAGTCCCCGTGACTCAACGAGGCTAGCCTGTATAAATAAAGGTTGAATGAATGAATGAATGGAAAAAAAATGGTTCAGTGATTTTAATCTGCAGTGAAGTCATGTTTCTGAGAGCTGACATCACATACCGTCACTCGCAGGAACAGAGCACCTCACTGCTCTTTAAAAGCTTCAAACTCTTCGTTCAAGTTGAAAAAACTCAGATAAGAATTCAAAGTTCAACTAAAAAGAATAAAGTCAATTTAGTTTGGTTTTTAACTTTTGGGATCTGCCAAGTCCTGGATGACTGAGAATCTAGACCACATGTCAAACTCAAGGCCCTGGAGCCAAATGTGGCCCTCGTTGACATCTTATCTGGCCCCCCAAGATATTTTAAATTAAAAATGCTTTTATCACTTTGTTTTCAGTAATTTTTGATTATGATGTCAAAAGTGCAACAGAGAACATCAAACGTGACCAATCAAACTTGAGGAACCTGCAACCAAGAAAAGATGTTGGATATGTAACTTGAGGGAATGTAGATTCTGAAATTGGCCCTTAGTGTGAAAAAGGTTTTAATTTTGTACCCCTTTTGTGAGTTTGACACCCCTGATCTAGACAAACGCACTGTCCCTTGCAATTTCTTTGTCCTTTCATATAAATTTAGTTCTGTCAGTAGGAGACAGATGAAAATGATCTTTTCTGTCCTGCATTTGTTTTTATCAGTATTCCTTTGTGCGGAGGACTGTTTGATCGAATTCTGTACTTGGAGGGCATAAAGAGGAGGATGACTGCCACAGAGCAGAGGAGGAAGGAGGCAATGAAAAACCAAAGTAGTAGCACCGTCTGCAGCATCTCCTGAAAGGAACTCGAAGGGATGGACTGGATCAAACTGCCACAGGTAGAAAAGAAAGGAGCAGAAAGGAAACTACGCTCGTCTTAAAGCAGAGCACATCAGCGTGCGGGTGAAGCTGGCTGCACTTGCACACAAAACCTTAAGACTTGCAGACGGAAGCCGTCTTTCTTTATTCAACCTTTTCTGCTCAAACATGGCTGGGACTGACCGTCGAGGCTTAACGTTCACGTTGACTGATTTAACCAAACTCTGGATCTGCATTAGGGCTGAACGATTTTGGAAAATAATCTAATTGCAATTTTTTTTCTATAAATTGCAATTGCGATTTAAAACGCGATTATTTTTTTAAATATCTTAAGTATTTTTCAACAAAAAGAAGCAATAAATCTATCTGTTTTATAATAAACTATGTCAGATTTATTTTTCATTCATTCATTCATTCAACCTTTATTTATACAGGCTAGCCTCGTTGAGTCACGGGGACTCATTTACAAGAGGGACCTGTCTCACTCACACCAAACAACCATCCACTCTCACACTCACACCTAGGGTCAATTTAGAGTCACCAATCAGCCTAACAAGCATGTTTTTTGGTCTGTGGGAGGAAACCGGAGTACCCGGAGGAAACCCACGCATGCACGGGGAGAACATGCAAACTCCACCCAGAAAGGCCCCGGACCGGGATTTGAACCGGCAACCTTCTCGCTGAGGCAACAGCTCTACCAGTTGTGCCACCGTGCTGCTCTGCTTAAAGCAGAGATTACAATAAAGCAAACAAATCTATGCCTTTTATTTTCACCATTTCTATTTTTTCTTGTTTCATAAACCCAATAGTCTGAACTTCATGACAGTTAATAAATAATAAAAAATTAGATATAAAAAAAAAAACTTACTGCTTTCCAGCCAGTAACATCATAAAAAATAAAGTGCAAAAAACATAAAGAGAATCTGCTTTAACCAACTCGTTATTTTCTGGGAATTCAAACTCAGTGAACACAAAATAAACTAGTATCTGTTCTTATTAAATCTTTTAGATGTAAAAAAAAAAAAAAACTCACGCACAGCGTCTTGTTTTTTTATAGCCATCAACGGATGTGCTGCTCCTCTTTGGTACCAAACTTTCAGATTTATCAGCTTCTGTTGAGCCTGATGTCATTGTGCAACTGGTTAAAGCGCAGTGTTGACTTCTCCCGCTCTCTGCTCTGGTGTGCTCCACTCACAAAGTCACTTAACCAGGTCATGTGACCACTCAAATTGCAGCCTTCGCGATTAGAAAATCTTGTTTTATCATATCACGATTTTATTGCAAATGCAATTAATTGTTCAGCCCTAATCTGCATCCATCTATGTAAGCATTTTAAAATCACCATGACCCATAATGTTACCTTTTTATGCCTTGCAATTTATAGTGCACTAAACACAACTGAGGTGAACGTTTAGCTCTTGACTTACTTGAATTTGAATGTTTCTACGGAGAAATGGGAGCCGTCATATTCTTAATCAGGACGTCACAAATGAGGGTACGACTTGTTACTGTTTCAGGGAGATCTGAGTTTTTATTTTTTTGTGTAGGAATTCACTACCTATTAAAAAAAGGTCTAAACATTCTGATTAGAAACGTTTGTCACTCCTATCGTTGGGTCCAGTGTTTCTCTGCAGCAAACGAATATATATTATAAACAATCTATGTACTGTATGTAGCACTTATGAACTTTCATTCAGACCTTAAAAAGCTTTATCCTGATTTTAAAAAGTGCCTGAGGATTTCAGTTTTATACCAACAAAAACTTTCCATTTTAATCTACAACTTTTTCTGTAACATCCTGTAATAAATGTTTCAAAACATGCAGAACCTTCTTCGTCTGCTAATTTTTTTTAACAATTGTGCAAAGAAACAAACCCAGCGTTCTCCAACAAGGATTTACCAACGGTTACTGTCCAGGTTCAATCCCAACAAAAACTAAATCATTAAAACATGTAGCAGTTTAATAAGAAGTTCTTCACAACGTATAAAAACACAACTGGTTGCTTGTTAACATGAAGAAATACCTGAAGAAACAGTCCGGAACAGAAATAGAGTGCAAAGTTGCAATTTGTAGATTTAGTTTTCTGCACAAAACAAGCAGACATGTTTTTACTGTTAACTTGAAGGTTTTATAAACATTAAAGCACAGTTTCCAAGGTTTACACGTTTTGTCAGTTCTGCTAACAGGGTTCAACTTTGACCCACATTGATCTCGTGTATTTCAAGCCAGAGCTGTACTTTAATTTACCCATTTCACTTCTGACACAATTAAACAAATACACCACATTTAAAGCCCCTTTACAGAATTTACGGTAATTAAAATAATTTCAGACTTATGAGCAAACCATAAAAAAAGAATACTCAAAAAATAAAAATGCAAAAAGTTCAAATTATTGTTCGAGTACCTTCAGCTGTGCATCACAACCTTATTTGAGGTTTATGAAATGTTCCTGTATAAATACTTCAGCTGTTTTTTAGGTTTTACTTGACTCACAATAAAAAGTGAAAATGCTCTCGCCCTTTACTCATGAACATACTGCAGGCTAGATTTGGGAGGTTTAAAGGGAAATGTGAAGATTATGTCCTTTGGGGCAAAAAGTCTTTTTACAAACAAACCAAGTTGGAAGTTAATGGGTTTTTTTTGCCTATAGACAATAAATAGAAGATTTCCATCTCTATCCAGATTAAGATTACCGTGGAGTAGAATAAGTTTCTTTAAAATCTCATCCTCTTTGCCTCCAACAGAGACTCAAGTCAGAGACCAGGTATTAGTCCCCTCCCAGACTGAGCGTGCAGAGTTCTTTGTTGGGAGGGGACACTAGTGTACGCATCCAGTCTGGTTTATTTACAGGGGTTGGCGGATATCTATCGGAAAAGACGGTAAATGCGGGGCAGACGTCCATCTTTGCTCGACAGAGCGGCCTGAATGTGTTCGTACGAAGGCAGCTCCGTCAGGTCTCCCAACGCTGCCACTGCAGGTTTACTGCGCAGCATCTTGGTGGTTACTCTTTTAATGTCACCGGCTGTCACGCTGCCTAGAAGGAACGTGAATAATTATTCCACAAGTTAAGCTGCATAATCAAGATAATGGATTAAATTCTTTAAAAACTTACTAATGAGATCACAGAGCTCATGTGGCAGCTTTCGCCTTCCAGTCGAGAGAACCTGTCGTCCAACATCCTCAAAGATAACAGGCCGCGACTCCAGATTCATCATCAACATGGACTTTAGCTGAGTCTTGGCTCTCTCCAGCTCCATCTGGGTGTACAAGAAGAAGAATTTGGTTATTTACATTGTAACAATAATTAAAATAAAACTAGTTTGTCGTGATCCTTACCTCTCCTGCACTTCCACCCATCTGAATGAACTCCCTGGTTATAATTTCCACCATCTCACGTACCTGGAGATGAATGTTGATAGCAAAAAAGGAAATAACACACGTCATGAACCTCATCTACAACCCATACCAATAAAATGTAAAATAGGTTTATCATATTCTTTAAATATTTTCCAGCACGTATATAAAATCACATTTTTTTTTAGTATATTAAATGCACAGATATTAAATGCATTTTTAAGCATTAACAGACAAGACTACAACATACAAATGCCCAAGTCAAGTTCATTATTGCTTAAAGATTTTATACCTCCAGATTAAATCACTTTTTTGGACTAGATAAAAGTAAAGTAACTGGTCCGCCTTTTATTTTGTCTTTCAACCCTGAGCTAAATGTCATGTGAGATGCTCGTACACCAAAAGTGGCAGAGCTGCCTTGAAAGGTTCGAGCCTGAAAAAAGGGCTTCAATGTTTTGTCTGTGGACACTTCCATGGATTATTTTACAAAGAATGCACGTAGACTGAGGAAGTCCTCTGGATGGGGAACAAAATGTTTCTCAATTAAAGAAACGGGTCCAGATGACACGATTGAACCTTTTTTGTTTTTATCCATCTCCCTGGATGATTGAGCTTACAACCCTTATTCTTTTGCAAACTGGTTAAAAACCTAATAACCAGAGCGACACTTGCTAATTTTGTGCTGCAGAAACTTACAAAAACTTGAATAATGAAAGATGGTTTAAATAATTAACCTTTTTTGCGTAGTAACAGTATATGTGGTGCACAGCTGTGGAAAATCAACAGCGTATTCTCTCTCACCTCGACATTAAATGTAATGAAAGCAAATACTGATTAGATCTAACTGTAACCAGTTATGTCATCAGTTGATAAATTTTGCCTTAGTGACTTTTTATTGTTTTGAACTGGTTTTGAATCGAAAGCCAGTTTCCCGTCTTATGCTGCTGTACGAACCTGTCTGGGGTCAGCACTGGCGTGGATACACAGCAGGCCGCTGTCCTCGTAGCTGTGATGGTAGGAGGTAGCGTTGTACATCCAGTGATGCCTGCAGCGGACAAGTACAATAAACTGTAACAAACACGGGATATTATTCAGAAGTGAACTTTGGTCTAATTTATAGTTGGTGATGCTCACCTGTTGAGGACATTCAGGTACAGGCGGGTGAACATGCCCTTCCCTGGTCCTCCTGCAGAGAAGGAGCCTCCGCCACCCATCATCATGTTCAGAACTGCAAAAGCAATGAAGTCGTCCTCCTGTGAAACAAATATATTTTACCCAACATGCATCACACTACTGACTGAAACTCTTTAATACACTGCAAACACCAACCAGGAAGGAGCAGCTTTCTAAGCCGATCATGATGTGAGTGAGTTCAGGGATTGGCGTGGGGCCGAGGCTCACGTTTGACATGTCCTTCTCCATCTAACACATAAAATAAATATGATCATATTTACATAATACAACCACCTTTCATGTTACAGTAGCAGTCTTTGAAATACCTTCACTATGCCACCAGTGTACTGAGCCACGGAAAGGTCCACGTTGGCAGCGGAACTCGTTCCCCACACCGGCTTCACTCCCAGCAGATACTTCTGGGCACATTCCACCAGCTGCTCGTGCTCGATGCCCACGCCCGCCAGCACCATGCGCTCAGGACGGTAGTAGTTTTGCAGGTAGCTGTGGAGCACATTCTTGTCGAGCTTGTCCACATTTTCCACGGGACAAAAGCGAGGCAGTCCGACTGTGTTTCCTCGATACGCTGCCTGGAAATGATAGAGTTGACAAATTAGTTCTGGTGTCCAACACCTCAAGCAGAACAATGAAGTAGTGCACAACAACAGAAAGCAGTTACCAACACCAAGTAGGACTTTTGTATCCTTAGTAATATTAAAACTACCGGTACAGCAAGTATGCTTTTATCCACATTTAAGCAGCTGAAACCGATTCAGACTGACTTCCCAGACATTTTGATCCTCTCTGTAATAAACATTGTTCGTCATTTTAGTTAGTTTCTGTTGCCATTTGTATCTATATTTTTATTTTTATGTTTTTCCTGTCTGCTATGCTTGTTTCAGGGTATATGCAGAAATTCCAGAGTTGAATTTAATACCAGGGTGGCTGGACTCTCCCTTAGAGATAGGGTGAGAAGCTCAGTCATCCGGGAGGGACTCGGAGTAGAGCCGCTGCTTCTCCACATCGAGAGGAGCCAGTTGAGGTGGCTCGGGCATCTGGTTAGGATGCCTCCTGGACGCCTCCCTGGTGAGGTGTTCCGGGCATGTCCCACCGGGAGGAGACCCAGAGGAAGACCCAGGATACGCTGGAGGGACTATGTTTCTCGGCTGGCCTGGGAACGCCTTGGGATTCCCCCAGAGGAGCTGCTCCAAGTGGCTGGGGAGAGGGAAGTCTGGGCCTCCCTACTTAGGCTGCTACCCCCGCGACCCGACCCCGGATAAGCGGAAGAAAATGGATGGATGGATGGAATTTAATACCTTTTAATACCTTTTAAATACCATCAAAATATTTTTTAATACCATCACGGCACCGAGCTGTAACCGTAGCGGCAACCTGTTGTACTTCAGTTTAGAGCAACTAATTGTAAAGTGATAGATTACTGTCATTTTCTTCCTAAACTTTGGTAGTAAATGTAGTTTTATAACAATTACTGGATACATCAATTTGCTTCTTGCCTCAATAAAAGCACTGACCTACTTGTTATTTAAATCTAACCCAAGAGAAAAAGTTTAATTGTTCCCACACATAACATATCTCTAATGGCAAACAAAAACTGTAAACTTGAAAACAGAACAGTTTAGTTAAAATAATTCAACACTGAACACATGCATAATTCAAAAAGAGAGGTAGAAAAATAATAACTACTGTATTTTTCATCCTGTAAGTTGCAGTTTTTTGCATAATTTACATGCCTTGCAACTTATAGGACGAAGTGACATATTTATAGATTTTTTTCCCATATTTATAAACCATTTGACTGAAATATGACCGTTTCCATTCATTCTGACTGAAAAAAAAAACAGTTCATGATATCTATTGGTTGAGGAGCATCAAATGTAGAACCACTAGACTGAGAAACAGCTTCTACCCTGAGGCTGTCAGACTCATGAATAAATAAATAATAAGAATAAACACTGCAAAATGTCACATCATACTGATACTGATCTGTTTCTTGTTGCTGCGTTCATCTGTGACCATCTGCTCATGTTCGTGCTGCTGTTTATAATGATGTTTTTCTACTACATTAGGGCTTAGTGTATTACTAGCTGATGTGATGTCTCTCTTAGTTAATCCTAGATGTTATTATTGTATTTCTCTTGCATTTGTTGTTGGATGTAACTGGGACCCTGTGTACATAATCTCGTTTTCAACACATGTACTACATGCGGTGCAAATGACAATAAATTCTCTCTGACTCTGACTATTGTAGTAATAGTATGGCATGCTGTTGTATCATGTAATAGGAAAATGTGCCTATAATGACAAATTTAAAAAAGTTCAAGACAAAAACAACTGGACTTTATTTATTATACTATTTATTATACTATTATACTATACTTTATTGTTTTTTTATTGCACTTTTTAGAATTCACCATGTCCTGGATGACTGAGAATCTTCACTAGCTATTAATGACTCAATCGGCCTGCCATACTCTCCCCACCTCTCTGCTTGAACCTTCAATCCAGCAGCCAGCTGCACCACGGTGGCGAAATGCAGCTAATTTGACCATTAAAGTGCATTTATTAAGAAAATGACAGACAGAAAAACACCTCTGCTATAATTTCGAGCTAACAAATAATTGTTTAGGTAATTTTCTTGTTAAATGTCGGCGAAACGAGCCGCGCTCCTTTTTCCTGTTTGTCACCGCTGAGCGATCACGGAGCACACAGGCAGCGACACTTTTTAAAAAAAAATAAAGCCGATTTAACCATTAAAGTACATTTATTAAGAAAACGTTAGACTGAGACACCCCTTTTGCTATAATTTCGAGCTAACAAACAATTGTTTAGGTACATTTCTTGTTAAATGTCGGAGGATAAAGCCGTGATCCTTTCCTGTTTCTTTTTACAGACATGATACCAGCTGTAGGTGCGCGCGCACACTGACTGACGATATGACGTCTTTGTTTTAGCTAAGGTCCTACTTGGAACATAAAATTAGAAAAGATAAATAAATTCACAGACCTTTTTTTAGACGACAGAACAAGAAAAATATAGTTGTGTAGGTTTAAAAAAAATTAATACCTCGTCAGATGACGTTTATTACTTTTTAATACTTTTTAAAGGCCTTAATTTGTGTTAATTTCATTTACTACCTTTTACAACCCAGCGGATACCCTGTTTGTTTCTATTGTACAGCACTTTGGTTGGTCTTGTGTCTGTTTAAGTGCTCTATAAATAAATTGGTATGGTATCTAATAGCGTAATTTGCTAAAATTAATTTCAGTAGCTGCACTAAATACAGAAAAGAAAAAAAAAACTGATGTAAGATTCTTAGGGTTGATTGTAAATGTAACAAATATGTCTCAAATAAACTGAAAAGAGATGGTGGCAAATTAAATTTAGATAATTCAATTCAAAAATACTTTATTAATCCCAGAGGGAAATTAAGTGTTGTCGTAGCTCATCATCCTGGTTTCAGTCAAGAGTTGTTATAGATGCTGACAGCTGTGGGCAGGAAGGATCTCCTGCAGCGAATCCGAAGAATCTGGCTTGTTGTCAGATCCGGCAGGTCTCTCGGTCCACCTGGGCAGCAGGACTCCCAGAATGCCAAGCAGAATTCCTCCCTGAGCTATGGTACTCCTCCCAGCAGTGTGCCAAGCACCTTGTCGCCACGGACAGACAGCTGAAGGTACAGGGGGATGATCCCAGTTCTCCCGTTTTCACGAGCCAAGTTTTCTACCTGGTTCAGGATCTCGGCGGTCCGGTAGAGCACCGCCAACAGGTTGATGGGAATTCATCCACGGCGCCTCCTTTTCAACTCATTTGGGATTTGGAGTTGTAGTTGAGGTATATGAGCTTTTGCGATGCTAATCAGCTGCTCCAGGTTGTTTAAAAAAAAAACACCTTGTTGCCATGGCTATGCATCATAACAAATGCCCAAAAGTAAAAAGGTTTTAGTAAAATTCCTCCAGATGCACAGCATCTGATACCAGTTAAAATAATCACCCGAAAAAAGTGAAACAGCTGAAGGTGCCAGGGGATGCTGCATGATATAAATTTGTCACAAT
>JBBPBX010032950.1:0-33560 GCA_038048925.1 Garcialebias charrua | reverse complement strand
ATATTATATAGGGCGGCCGTGGCGTAGTGGTAAGGGCAGTCGTCTCCCGATCGGAAAGTTGGCGGTTCGACTCCCGGGACCCGCACCATGTGTCGTTGTGTCCTTGGGCAAGACACTTAACCCCGAGTTGCTCCCGGTAGGACTGGAAAGCACCTTGCATGGTAGTCTGCCGCCACCGGTTTATGAATGTGTGTAGCATTCAATATATGTGTAGCACTTTGAGATTTTCAGTAATGAAAAGTGCGTTATAAATTGAATCAATTATTAATTATTATAATTATAAATTATTTTATATATATATATATATATAAATATATATATATCCTGCTAATGAACTTTAGTTCACCATTAAATCTCTGATGAACCAGATTCTACAAAAACATCTATATTTAAAATTTTAATAGGTTTTCTTCATCATTTGATGTATTTGCACTCAATGTGTCTACTTGTACTTAATTGTTCAATTTTGTTTCTTGTTCACAGATTTTTTTATTATTATTTTTAGCTTTGCTTTAAAATTCTTGTTTTGTGATTTGTACATCTGTGGGTTAGAATAAAGTTGAACACAAGGCCGTAGCTCTTCTTTAAATATATTTGAGGGAAAGATTCTTGAGAGATCCAATAATTTTGTCTTTTTAGGATTTTTCAGCAGAGTTAACTTTAATAGATTATTTAGTAAAGTCATTAAAGTGAAAACAGGATTTCATGATAAAGCCGGCATTGTTTTTATTTTCATTTAATTTTTTTATCTTCACTTATTAAAAAAATGTTTTTTTATATGTACATAAAACGTTCTTAAAAATCGTTTCCAGCCTCCATCCCAGACTGGTCCCAGTCTGTATTTCTGCCAGAGTCTTGGTTCGGTCTTCATGATTACGCAAGGCCGGGGTCTGGAGCCTGAGCCACGAGTTGGCAGCACGGAGAATCTTCCAAGTAATTGCAAATGGCAGATTGATGTTTGAAAAGTCTGAAAGATCCACTGACTCCTCCCCCAGACCAATCAGTGTTCTGACGTCACATTTTGTTACCTGCTCTGCCCGGTTGGAACCACAGAGCTGAGGGTTCTGAAATAAGGGACTGGTTGTACTTACAGTTACTAATGGAAAAGGGGCATTGGACATCCCATAAGGTATGATAATGTTCCAGCGTCGGAAGAACGTCTGACAGGAGCTTAAATAGTGTGCAGAGTAGTCTCCCAGATCAGGTGCAGGTGTGGAGTGGTGGATGATGTCAATTACCCGGTAGTGACAGCTGTGGAGAGATATATTTACTGTAAACCGAGGAATCCCACAAAAATTAGATATCTAAACCACGTCGGTTGAATCCGTTTGATGCAGATGAGCATTGGGTCTACTATGATCTCTCCCTAAATGATAGAGCTACTCACCTTGTCTCTTAAGACAGGGACCAACATTAAAATGAGGAGATAGCCTCAGGTTCCATTTTCCGAACACCTCTAGTGTGGCTTTAACTTGTCTCGCCAGGTAGTTTTGCAAACATTGCCACTTTTAAATAGAACAGCTCACGTGTATGAGGATTACAGTTCCAGGTCATCTTGCTGCCTCTCACTAACCACTTATCCACAGATCATGAGCCACAGGTGAGCTTCGTCTACCACAGCTGCAATGACTGACTTGATAAAGCTTCAACTCTATGAAGACAAGACTACAAATCCAACACTTGAGTGTTGGTTCAACTATGGTGACTTCAACTTACAGCCTTTGAGTAAACTTTTGAGCAAAGTTCTTTTTTTTGTGTGGAAAAACTAACGTTTAAACTTCTCTGTGTTTTGTTTTTTTCCAGCTACCTGCCTGAGAAGAAACTTACCATTTGTACCTTGAACCACCTCTTGAGATGTTTTGATTCCCTTGAGTCACTGCTCCCACCACGTGACGATGCGTCCTCCTTCAACTTCACCCTGAAAGAAACATAAAAGGGCTGGCTACATCTAACTTCGCCAGTCCCACCTGTCACTCTCCTACTATGTAAACGACTTACCTCTTGGACACCATTGATTTCTGCCAGGACACTGGATTCCTCCGCACCTCCTCCTCCATACCGGAAACAAAAATAACACAGTAAGCCAAGTGTCTCTTTTTGGAACTAAAATTATTATTTTTGATAAACCTCTATTTAATGTACCTTTCTCTCGGCAGATTCCAAAAGTTCATACCCTTCACTGTATGCAAATGAAAGTACTTAGCTTTCCCATACAGCAAAAGTTATGTGGGCCGGATCTGGGCCAAATGTATGAAAACATTTGGCCCGCATTTGTAAAATGGATCCGGCCCGGTGTCTTTTTGTCCAACGGGCCAAAACTGGCCCGGATGTGGATTGCGGATCTGGATTGGATCTGGGCCGGAGGTGGGCCAGAAGTGCTACAAAACTACTGCATTCGGCCCAAATGCGGCCCAGATACAGAATCCTTGTTTAGTTTTTAGGCAAATTTGGGCCAGATGCGGCCCAGATGCGGCATCCTCATTTCATTTTTAGGCGGATTTGGCCCAGGTCCGGCCCAGTAGAGTAAGTCGAATCTCAAAACGCGGCCCAGATCTGGTTCAAACCCGCAATACAGATATGTACAACAGGTCTAAATAGAGCGCACACAAAATATCCACACAAGTTGTTTCTTAAAAACTGTTTATTCATGAGCAAAACGAATTAAAAAATGTTAAAAAGTTAAAATTGATAACATGATGACATAAGAACCTTAATAATAAAAGAAACTACAATTACCAGAGGTATGCATCATAAATACCATGATCTGCTTCTGTATGACAGTTTCAGTGTCCTTCAGTCATTTTAAGAGTCAGTCACAGCAGAGGAAAGCGACGTCCTCACTCATCTCAAAGTCAACTTTATTGTCAGAACTGCAATATGTACAGGACATACACAGGATTGAAATTGCGTTTCTCTCAGTCCCTCGGTGCAACAGTAACCATTTAAACACTAAAACACTGAAACATTTAATAAACATAAGCATAAAATAGTAAAAATGTAACACTGTCCTGAGTTTTTGCATAGTAGTATAAAAGTATGAAAATTTACACCAACACTAAAACTAAAACACTAAACATTAATGAACATAAGCATAAAATGAAATAATAAAAGTGTAATACTGTCCAGAGTTTTTGCATAGTAGTATAAAAAAGTATAAAAAGTATATCTGTAAAATAAACTGAAGGTTCTAGCATATGTACACAGTATATGTATGAGGTACAGTGCTGGGCAGCGCTAACCCAAAAATTAGTTCCACTATTTCTAAAGCACTAATTAATTTATTTAGGTCCACAATTTCAAAAGCACTAATGTCTTATAAAAATTAGGGGAAGCTAATTCTAAACCGCTAATTCTAAAATGAAACACCATCAGACAAGAAGCAAGTTTTAAGTTGTTTGTATTGTACTATAGACTTAGGAAGGTATTTATAATAATATTATTTGTAATAATAATCATTTTCTTTGAGTATAACCAATGGACAGGAAGGTATTTATAATAATATTGTTTGTAATAATAATCATTTTCTTTGAGTATAACCAATAGACAGGAAGGTATTTATAATAATATTGTTTGTAATAATAATCATTTTCTTTGAGTATAACCAATAGACAGGAAGGTATTTATAATAATATTGTTTGTAATAATAATCATTTTCTTTGAGTATAACCAATAGACAGGAAGATGCTGGTGAAGATTCTTAGTCGTCCAGGACATGATGAAATCAAAAAAGGCGTTCAATACAGGATCAACTGGACTTTATTTGTTGCAGAAAACGTTTCGACTTCTGTCCAGAAGTCTTTTTCAATTCAAGTCAGTGACTTTATAGCACAAGGTTTTTCTGAGCTTAACCGGTTCAAATGGTCAAATCTGTTGGATTTAAAAAAAGTATTTCGCATTTGCCCTCTTCAAAATGGCGGCCGCAAACGGCGAAATACTTTTTTTTAAACAGCAGATTTGACCATTTGGACCGGTTAAGCTCAGAAAAACCTTTTGCTTTAAAGATCCACTGACGTGATTTTTCTACTATTCATCAAATTGCTCAATATATATATATATTATCATTTAAATATGTTAATTTTTGCAAACAAAATGATAAATCACTTTAATTTTGCTTTAAAAGTGATTTTGAACTTCAAGCCGTGTTTAATCATGGGAAATCCGTTTACACCTGAACGCACCATCTGTGATGTAATGTGCAGAGTGAGAGGCAGAGGGCTCCAGTCTCTTCAATAGCAGACATTTTAAAACCTGACTAATTTAGCAATCTAGGTGAAGATTTAAGCTATTTGTCTTCATTTTGGGAAGCAGAAAATAGTTTGGGTGATGGAACAAGAAACAGCAGGATCTAATTTAGATCTGATGCCGTATCAGACTTACTTTTATGTGAGCTGCTCATACCGTGACAAGCCAAGAGCTCTGCCTCTTGGCTTGTAAACAGTATTATGACTATAGGCAGTGATGTAATACAAACAGTGCAAATATGAGAAGTAGTGCAAACTGAATGAGCACATGACCGAGAGTTTAGTGAATAACCCGTTTGATGACACAGGGTCCAGTGTTAAAATCTTTGTGTTGAGTGGTAATGTGTGAGAAAGTTTTTTGTGTTAAGGCAGTTCAAATGGGAGGGGGGGCAGAGCAGGCAGAGTGTTTAGCATCCTGACTGCCTGATGAACAGAGCTGTCTCTCAGTCTGCTGGTTCGAGCCTGGAGACTTCTCAGTCTCCTCCCTGAAGGCAACAGGCTGAAGCAGCTGTGTAGTGGGTGTGTGGGATCACCTGCCATGCAGAGGGCTTTCCGAGTGAGGCGGTTGCTGTGTAAGTCCTGCAGTGAGGGGAAGGAGGTGCCCACGATCTTCTCAGCTGCTCTCACGATGCGCTGGAGGCTCTTGCGGCAGGATGCAGTACATGCACCAAACCACACAGTGATGCAGCTGGTCAGGACACTTTCTATGGCACCTCTGTAGAAGGTGCACATGATGGGGGTTGAAGCTCCAGCCCTTTTCAGCTTGCGGAGAAAGTAGAGACGCTGGTGAGCCTTCTTTGCCAGTGCTGCAGTGTTCCTGCTCCAGGACAGGTCCTTTGAGACGTGCACTCCCAGGAACATGGTGCTGTCCACTCTCTCCACTGCGGTGCTGTTGATGGTCAGAGGGGCATGTTGGGCATCCCTCTTCCTGAAGTCCACAACAATCTCCTTTGTCTTCTCCACGTTGAGAGTGAGATTGTTGTGTCCGCACCACAAGGCCAGGCGGCTCACCTCGTTCCTGTAGTCCGTCTCATCGTTGTTGCTGATGAGACCTACCACTGTTTCGTCCGCAAACTTGATGAAGTGGTCATCTGTGATGAATCTCCAGATGCAGGACCGTCTGTGGCAGTAGTAGATTCACCTTAGCACTTTGTGGAAGATGTGAGGTTTCCTATAGCAACATTAGCATTTGGAGGTCAGACAGGAGCCTAAGAAAAGCACAAAGAAAAACAAGATTATAACCAGGCAATACCAAAAAACAATATAATAAAACAAAAACAAACAAACATAAGAAATTGTCATAACTTACGTGTGCATGTAGTCAGCTGGAGGCTCTCAACACATTTAGTCAAGTATTAGAGAATTCAGTGAGGCCTAGGTCAGAGGATATGGACATCAGAGATTGTAAAATAAATTAAAATCATGCAGGTAACAATTAATGGAGAACCCCAACTGACATAATTAGAAGTAAAAGCCAAAATACTGTATATAAAAGGACCAATAAATACATTTGAAATGCATCAATTAAATTAAAAAAGGAGAACTTTACCTCATGTTTTATAATTTAATTTACCTTCATATTTATTTTTTCTGCTTAGTTCCAATAAACTTTACATTTTACATTTTACTGTTTTTAAAAACATATTTTTGTGTTCCTTTTTACTTGTATGTGCATTTGTGCCTCCCAATATTTATATTGTAAGTATTTATTTATTTTATATTTATTCCCCCAAAAGTCTTTTTATTTCCATGTGTTTTTACACCACTACTCCACTTCTATTGGTCAAAAAAACAGGAAGGAGCAGGATCCATGTGTAGATCTACTGTGCATGAAGCAGAAATGCATAAGGTAAAGTCAAAACAGGAGACATAGAAATGCAAGACCCATTTAAAAAAGAAAAACTTGTGGGAAAAAAATATAAACAATAATTGAATATAAACATTAAAAGGCACAAATGCATCTACAAGAAAAACAAAAATATATATTTTAAAAATACAGTAAAATGTATTATAATTATAAGCAGAAATATATAATTTATTGGAACTAACCTGGAAAATAAAAAGGTTGACCTTTGTCACCGATTCTGTTCATAACTTTTATGGACAGAATTTCTAGGCGCAGCCAAGGTGTGCCCCAAGTGGAGGAGTTTAAGTATCTCGGGATCTTGTTCACGAATGAGGGAAAACTGGAGCGTGAGATCGATAGACGGATAGGTGCAGCGTCTGCAGTGAAGCGGGCGCTGTACCGGTCTGTCGTGGTGAAGAGAGAGCTGAGTCAAAAGGCAAAGCTCTCAATTTACCGATCGATCTACGTTCCCACCCTCATCTATGGTCGTGAGCTCTGGGTTATGACCGAAAGAACGAGATCTCGGATACAAGCGGAGGATACAAGCGGACGCCTCCCTGGTGAGGTGTTCCGGGCATGTCCCACCGGGAGGAGACCCAGAGGAAGACCCAGGACACGCTGGAGGGACTATGTTTCTCGGCTGGCCTGGGAACGCCTTGGGATTCCCCCAGAGGAGCTGCTCCAAGTGGCTGGGGAGAGGGAAGTCTGGGCCTCCCTACTTAGGCTGCTACCCCCGCGACCCGACCCCGGATAAGCGGAAGAAAATGGATGGATGGATGGATGAAATTATATAACATGAAGTAAATTTCTCCTTTGTAATTTAATTGGTGCATTTTTTGTGTATTTATTAATTTATCAGTCCATATACAGTACATGCTTTTACTTCTAATTATGTCAGTTTTGATCTTCCATAACAATGAACATACCAAACAATGAAGAAAAAAAAACTAAAGTAGTCAGCACTTACCCATTACAGGGTTGGCCTCACAGGTACTTCTTTGTGTACAACTGGATCCAGAAGCTTTAGGTATTTTTCTCCCAGACTAGCCAAGGGGAAAAAAAAGACAATGTAGTACTGAAATGTGTGTGTATACAGTATTTAAATGTTAAAATTTACAGATTATACCTGACAACAGGTCCAGAGGAAAATGTTGGAGCAGGTAGGTGGGAGACCTTTAAAACAAAAGTACATTTACTCTTAAAGTACAAATACATTTTTTAGCATATATGATTGATTGACTTTACCTGATCTAGTCAACACTTACCTGTTCAGGGAGTGGCTCAGGGATATGTCTTTATGTACAACTGGATCCAGCAGCTCTTGGTCTTTTTTCTCCAAGACAAGTTGGTAAATTGACAGAAACGTCCAAGGAACAAACCAATTAAATACTGAAAAAAAAACACACACACACACACATATATATGCACTTTATTCTTTTAGGTTAGGTACAAGTACATGTTGTGACATCTGACTAATCAACTTCACTTACCTAAAAGTAACATGCAAATCAAGCGCATGGCCAGCACTTCAAATTGTGTCCCGCATTACTGGAAAAGAAGAATATTTCATTTATATTTGCAAATAATAATGAAGGTTAAAAGAATTATGAACACACACACACATTTATATGTTAGTTTGTTTCCTCACAGTAAATGAAACAGGATAAAGAGGGTCTTCATTTCATGACAAAGTAAATGATAAAAGCAGCAATGTGTATTAGGATGGATATATAGTGTAAACCTGTGATTCTCAAAATACACAAAGTACATGCTGCATCAGTGATTGATTGGCTTTATCTAAACTGATTAACATTTACCTGTTTAGAGAGTGGTCTCACTTCTTCTTTATGTACACCTGGATCCAGCAGCTCTTGGTCTTTATTTTCAAGACAAACTGGTAAATTGACAGAAAAATGAAAGGGGAAAACCAATAAAATACTGAAAAATGTGTGTGCATACAGTATGTAAATGCAAAAATATACAGATGTTACCTGACAAGTCCGTGTGAAAAAGTTGTGACAGGGACATGTGGGAGATCTTTAAAAAAAAAAAAAAGTACATTTAATGTTTTTGGTTAAGTACAAGTACGTGTATCTGTGATTGATTGGCTTTACTTATTATAAGTAACCTGTAAATTATGCACATAGTCAGCACTTAAAATTGCATCCTGGATTTGATACAACAGTGAAATCTATTATAGTTCTCTATTATTGCATAAAAACCTTTATTTCAGTTTAACATATAAAAACAAACATTGTAATGGAAAAACATTACAAAATTACAAATACATACCTTTTTTCTCATTAGATTATCAAAACAATTTAACTAGATACTTTGTTTGAAAAGCACTAGCAATTACAAACATAAGAGGAAGAACAAAACTAACAGTTTAGCATAAAGTGAACTATTACTGTGTGATGAATAGTTTGTTTTTTTATCAAACCAACAGATGTATACATGCCGTAGTTGGTTCGAGCAATCAGCTACTTGTTTTTACATTCAAGTTGAATGGACCGATTAGCTTTTGTTTTCCACTACAGAGTACAGGCATAAAATTTTGCAAAAAAATAAATAAAAAATAAAAAAGTTGCTATGGCCCCTATTGTAAGTCCCGCAGAAAAATGGCTGGTAATATGTTAATGATTACTTACTTTATTTTGTTTTAGTTTAGGGCCTACTACTAATGCTAACTGTGAAATGCTAATAGCTAATCGCTAACTGCTAAAAGAAAGAAACTCACAAATCGACGGCGCGGGGGAAACTATCAAGTCATGCAACACTACACTGCAAAGATAAAGCCCTACAATTCCGTTTTACTCAGTTTGAAGTTTCTTTCATATTACATTTTAATACATTGTTGTCAGAAACTAATGTTAGCGCCGGGGTTAGCATAAGTGGGGAAAGTCGATGTTAACCCGCCTTACTAAAGATAATGATTAAAACCAACTGTTTGCCTTTTTCGTAGAGTACACTGCAAAGATAAAGCCTTATAATTCCGTTCTGTTTGAGGTTTATTTCATAATACATTTAAATACACTTACCACAAGCATGCGAAAGTCCACTGCCTCCGCTCAGCTCAGGTCCGCATGGATGCGCCGCTCAAGACGCATGCATGCGGGAATTGCGAGATTGCGCGATAAATCAAGTGATAAATAATGAAGTCAGAACAAAACAATTCATTCGGTGGAAGAAGGAGAACAACAGGAAAGGCTGCCTTGATCTTCTCTCGTAAATAAGCGACAGGACATGGTTTGAGCAACAGGAAGTGATGTTTACATTTCAGAATAAAATACTTTTTATTTATTTATTTCTTGTATTGCGTTATTAGGTGTAGTCATAGTCTTAAATATAATAGTTTAGTCATAGAATAGTCATAAATGATAGTTTGACAGCTTTTTTGTACAAATAAATCCGTATAGAGCTAGGATTAGTCCGCCCGTGGTGATTTTATTCTGTAAATACGGAAGTTGTGCTCGTTCCTTTTCCTGTTTAGTGCTGCGTCTGTTGCTTTCAAAAATAAGGAAGGCGCAGTTGGCTTGCAGTCTGGGACCAGATCAGAGCCAGATGTCAGTTTGTAAACCTCTGTGAGGCTGGCGCATTCGGTCTGCAGGCAAAAACCGGATCAGAACCACACCCAGCTGCAGCTCATTATCTCAGAATCGGGGTGGAACTGGCACACAACACCACGCCGTCTCTGACTGTTATGCGGATCTGGCGACTTGTAAACGAGCCCGGTAAGGAGTTGGCTCAGAGGTGTAAACCGCATCTGACTGTTATGCGGATCTGGCGACTTGTAAACGGATCCGGCCCAAATGTAAATGCTGTCTGGGTTGGTATTCTGAGTGTAATGCCCCTTTTCCACCGGTCGGCACGGGTCGGATGTTACGTCATATGTGCATCGCAGAGACCCCCTTTCATCCTTTCCCACCGGATATTCCGTGCTGCTCCGCGCCAGATTTCTTGGGATTTTTGGGCTGGTTTCAGAGGGGTACTGAGGCGAGCTCACCCGCTCCGGAAGGAGGAAGGAGGAGACTCGAGCTGTTTTCACGGAAGTGAGGGAAGCGATCACGGCAGGACTTTACATGAATAACACGGTAAAAACAATTATTTGTTTTTAAATTTATAGCAAAGATGGGTCTTCAGCTGAACGTGTCCTTAATAAAATCACGTATTGCTCAAAACTGCAGGATTTTAAAAAGTAGGTTCGCCACGAGCAACGCGCGGCGCGCGGGCGGCTTTATGTCTTTAAAATGTAGCTCAATGAACAGATATAAAATATATTTCATAGCTGACTTTATAGTACGAGGGTTCCTGAGCTCAACCACGCTTTAATATTGTCACGTAGTGGTCAAATCTGCTGCATTTAAAGTAGTTTCGCTTTGACTTCTTCCAAACCTGTGCTTGCACAACGAAAATAAATTATAAAAATTCGAATTTTATTTCAAATAACTCCAACAGGATACATTTAGTATATGAACATGTTGTGATCACACTATATTTTTTTGAAAAATATCAGCCATGTGGTTTTTGATATAATTGATGATATGTGATACAAAGTACAAGGGAGACAAATAATGGAGGTTGCTTGACACAGTTATGTCTATAAAACATTGAATTTTATTTCAAATAACTCCAACAGGATACATTTAGTATATGAACATGTTGTGATCACACTATATTTTTTTGAAAAATATCAGCTATGTGGTTTTTGATATAATTGATGATATGTGATACAAAGTACAAGGGAGACAAATAATGGAGGTTGCTTGACACAGTTATGTCTATAAAACATTGAATTTTATTTCAAATAACTCCAACAGGATACATTTAGTATATGAACATGTTGTGATCACACTATATTTTTTTGAAAAATATCAGCTATGTGGTTTTTGATATAATTGATGATATGTGATACAAAGTACAAGGGAGACAAATAATGGAGGTTGCTTGACACAGTTATGTCTATAAAACATTGAATTTGATTTCAAATAACTCCAACAGGATAAAGTCAGTACTATGAACTGTTGGCTTTGATTCTTATCCGCCCCAGAATTCGTTTTTTGGTTCACTTTGGAACAGAAAGGAGAGATACACTCGACAGACGCTCACTTAAAGTTCCAAACCAGTTTAATTAATCATAAGTTAAAAGTCACAGAATACATTTGTTCTATCCTAACATCCATTACATTTGTTTTAAAAACGTGGACAGTGAGAGAAAAAGAGAGAGAGAGAGAGAGAGAGAGAAGAAGGGAGGGGGGAGAGAGGGGGACAGGGAGAACATACAACCTGATCCGTGCGCTCACTTCTGCCCTGCTGTTGGAGGATCGAAACTTTTTATACCCTTCTGTGGGGGTTTTGTTTCAGAGACTGTTGTCCCCCCTTTATTGCCAGAAGACAGGAAATACCACTGCCTCCCCCCAGCTTGCTCGGGTGGTCTCCCCAAGCCCCTGGGGGATGGGCATCGAGACACATCGATGACTAAAATAAATGTACTTATAAACACACACACTTTCGTAGACCACTAAATGACCAATTAGTGTAACTGGACATTAAATTACATTAAAGATCATACCCTACTCACATATTTAGAGCTGTTCTTGTTACTTTCTAACTGAACAAACATGCAGAGCCAGAGAGTGGCTTTCAGTGGACTTCTCCCAAGTCATATATTCTACAAAGTCGTAAAACTGACAGGACAAAGAGGCACCAGCTATATTATCATCCCCCAGCCTCACCAGGACAGATCCAACTTCAAGCATTCCTTCAGTACCAGGACCTCACATGAGTACATGCTCACATTCTGTCTCCTCTCAGGAAACCCTTACCATTCTATAAGAGAAACTAATTTTGAACGCCGTGTAAAGACTCCTTCAAAATAAATGTAAAACACGAAGACAAATATATTTTTATTTCACAACAATCCCCCTTTGGACCTCATTCTGCTGAGGTCCATCCCAAAAGAAATAAAATCACACACCTAATAACGTAGCTAAACGCATATATTCACAATATTTAATCCGTTTTTTCAAAATCCTCCAAGTTATAGTTTTTTTTAACAAAAACAGTTGTCTCATCACTTCAGGATCTAACCGTCAAAGACCTTAAACAATGCACGTAGCAGCACCCGCAAGTTATAAGTATGCCTAAGAAAATAGCCAATAATACCATTATAGATACAAACACCTGTTTCCAGTGACCGAAGATCTTTATCAGCCAATTGTCCAGTGGGTCCTCCAGACCCGAATGAATTTATTAATATGCGAATTGTAGAATATAAGGAAATATATGCAAACTATGAACGATATTAATAGTAAGCGCTTAGGATATTGCAGAATTATGAACCTTGAGTTCCCAAATTCATCCTCCAGCAGTAAGGCAGTTGTCTCCCTTGAACACACAAAAATAGAGAAAGAACACAAGATTTATATCATCATCACAGAAACATTAATATACTTTTTACACGTACTCAGGGGCATTCCCCTTGGGTGCTCAGGAATGTCCTCCTATGTTCCCGAGTTTTCTTCGTGTAATGTGAGACTCTAATATGTAGTGTTTTTATCGTTTTAGGTGTCTGTTCTATGTGTGCATATTCCTAGCACCGAGTGGCTCCATTAAACAGAGTCCTTCTGAGCCTCGCACGCAACTTACTCGGCTACTTTCGTCTATCAAGGTACAAGAGTTCGAATGCGAGCTCCTCTTGTTGTCCAGCCCAATCCTTTAGCTCCTTCCTGGTTCACGGGCTGGAGCACACTGAACCGTGTGGATCCCCTGGCATTGACACGCACTGCCTGTGGTGTGCGTTCAGCGACCCCACACGGGTCCGTACTTGACCAGGGCTGTCTGGTCTTGCCTCCCCGGGACTCCGTTGAGAAAACTCCCTCAGCTGGAGCATTTCCAGGAACCACCTATCATAAACAGAATGTGCCACAGCAAACAACACCCAATAAATTATAAATCAGTAGTACAAAGAATGAATCATGCATGTTAGTTGGTTTGGAAGAGGCTTAATCTTCATTAGGGTTAATTATGAGTAGTTTTAAGGCGGTTCATACTTACAAAAAATACTGTACCTTTTCACTCAGCTTATAGCAGAAATTACACACATAACAATAACATCACAAGCGGCGGCAGAGCATAATTAAAAAATAACATAGCAAGCGGCGGCAGAGCATAATTCACAAAACATTGTACACCTGTGGTTCTATACACCTTTTTCCTGAGTCAATAAGTCACATGTCGTCTAGTCAAGTCAATTGCTATAAATCTACAGAACCATCATATTTCTAAACATCCTCTGATCAGGTCCACTTCAGGTTTGAGTGGTTTGAGCCTGCAGGCAGGAAACATTTCCAAGGGGGGTCCCCCATCCTGCTACACACACTTTCACAGAGGGGAAAAAAAAACAGTGTTATTAATTGCTCATTCGAAATATGCTTGCATCAATACTCCTTCCCCCATGACATGATTAAAGAAAATAAAACGTTCAAGACCGATGCCGCCTCAATATCAACGCAAGTGAACTTTGTTTATAACGCCAATTTATCAGTTATCCTTATTATTCTTTGTATACCAAAATGTATTTACCATCTTTTAGTTAATTAGTTATTTCTAGGAACATTTTTCGGCCTAGTTGTTTCTAGGAAACATTTACAATCTAGTTATTTCTAATTAGTTATTTCTAGGGACCAATTTCAACCTTTCTATTTTTAGAAACATCTGTCAGCCCCTTAACCCCCTTTTGAAACAAAACCCTACCTTGTTTCAATTATGCCAAAGTTGTTTGGTTGTTAAATTGGAAATTGTGTCTAAATTTACCATCCTTTAACCTGAACACTAATGTCAGGATCCCAGAAAAATGTTTCCTAAAACCCAGCCTATTGCCACCTCTAATTTGGTTTTCACAACCATATAGCTAACTATAATCTACGATATCATCTCATTTTCTTTAAAATTATAATCATTTACCAAAATGTACCCCTTGTGACACATCAGAATCCCAACATGCACTCCGCCAAGGATAACTGCAGAAACAAAAATATAAAAGTTAACTCGTTTTGGGGTCAGGAGCTAGGATCATTTCCCTTGCTCCCCTTCCGCTTCACCACAGAGTTACAGGAACCAGAAGAAGCAAGTCGTCAGATCCACCTGAGCACAGTATAACTAAAAATCATGAGGCCCGCGCTAGCAGGCCCTAAATGTCGCCTATGTGTTTCATTAAAAATTTATCATAGCAACTGTAGTTTTGATCCCGGCTACTAAGATCAACGACAGATCCTCACAGATCGATATGGGGTGCGGCCTTTGCTGGTGTGAGTGACTTCAGGACCATTTGTTCTCTTGTCTGTTTGGAGACCGTGTTCAGCTTTCTCTTGTTCCAGCCCCCAGTGAGACGTTCACTGGGTTCTGATTCTCGTCCGGACCCCCCAAATCCGGACCGTATATCCTGGCCATTTGTGTCTGATGACCATGTTTTGACAGTTCTTTGAGAAAGTCTTTGCCTCTGCTCGGCTGAAAGTTTTTGTGGACAGTCTTTTGTTCTTTCGGTGCCTTTGTTGTTTTCAGTCGTTCCTTGCGTATGCCCCTCAAAGTTCTTGAGCAAGGTTGCATATGAGTTTGTTCTTCCCAGTGAAGTCACAGTGAGTCAGTTTCCGGACACACCTTCATATTAAATCTGATCCGATCTGATCAATAACCACAGTAGCTGAGATTCAAAAGTCAGATGCTGCATGTGTTTTGACAGAGGCCTATCTTAATGCATATTTACCATTATGTGTTCTGTAAAGATGAGGTGGGATTTATAAGACTCGCTCTTGCCGTTCCATCAACACTGTTCAATGAGGCTATTTAAAAAATTAAAAAATTAAAAAATCATTAACAGACCAGGATCAAATTAATTTTCTGTTAACAATCTTTATTATGGATCCTTCGACGGAGGCATCTTCTAATCTGATCTGCACAACAGATCCAAAACATTAGTTTACCTAAAAGTGAAATAATCAATTTAACCCTGAAATCAAAAAATACTGTAGCCTACTTCTATTTCAGAACGTACAATGTACGGTCTTCTAAGACCCCCTTGCTAGTATACAGTCTATGATAATTAGCAAATTCCTTGAGCCTTCTAAGATCTGCCTTCTTGTTGGAGTTATTTATGCATCGTGTGTATTTACATGCCCTCCTAAATTGTCAATTTGAAATTATTAAGCTCAGTGGCTCATTTATTCAAAGTAAAATGTGGGCTCTTTCATTTTGGCCTGTTGTTCCAGGTATATAACTGTTAGTCCAGGGGTGTCAAACTCATTTTGATCTGGGGGCCACATACAGCTTAATCTGATCTCAAGGGGGTCAGACCAGAATACTCATTCCAAAAGTCCATTTTTTTTCTTTGTATTAGTGCAAAGAATAAATAAATTATAAAAGTATCAACATTAAATTAATTGTCCTTTTACACTTTTACTCAGTTTAACATTTAAGTGCATTACATATTAAAAAACTGATCAGTGATTGCACGTTTTAAAACATTTATTCAACAAACTGTTTTGTTAAATACCCTGATGCATGCTCAATAATCCATGTAGAGAAATCTAAAAAAGCTAAATCTGGGCTTCTGGACATACAAAAAAACAGTTCTGTTAAAACCCTTTCCTGCATGTTAAAAGTGCATCAAAATTTAGAAATGAATGAATTTTAAATCCATTTTCCACATCTAGGAAGCAACTGTGAACCCATAAATTGAGCTTCGAGCGTAGCTGTTTTATTACTGCAGATTTTTAAGAAAATAGCGTTTATTATTTTTTTCTTTATTTTTTTTATAATTCAGATTCATCTGCGGGCCGACTAAAACCCCCTGGCGGGTCTTTGCCACCCCTTAGTCGATTTTTAAAGTCCAACTCTCCACTTATTATAAATTGAGATTCAATTTATGTCCCCAATAGATTAAAATTAAATATGTATTCATTTAAGACCTGTCTGTGAGGGCTACTCCCTCCTTAGCACTTTGAGATTTCCATTAACGAAAAGTGCGTTATAAATTGGATTCATTACTATTATTATTACTATTTATTTTTCTTCAAACCCCAATCTGTCCTCTTCTTTTATTCATCTGACTCCAAACAGTTATTAAACTCTGTACCTGCATCCCTTTACTTATATTAAATGTTTCAGAACGAATAACCCAACTGGATGACTAAATTAAAAAATAAAAGTGACTCCGACCTGTTTTTGGCTTTTCTAGAAATTATTATGCTCCTGTCTGCAGTACCTTTTTTCGTCCATCAGGGGTCTCCATTATACTCAGGCTCAAAACTTTCTGTAGAGCTCTTTAGTTGCCCCCAGACAATAATGCGTATTAATGTCTATGGTTCCCCCCAGTACTGACGCCACAAAGCTGTGAGTGCCTGTTAGACGCTACAGTATTCAACAATAGAGTGACTTATTTTGTTTATGATGGGTGTACGATAATCCTACATTTCTCACCTGGCAACCCTGCTCAGGCTGTACAGGAAACGACTGTCTTTTGCGTCCCCATAGTTGCCAAATCCGCTTATTTCAAGCGGCATTGGGCTTGTTTTTCCCTGGAGTCGCTTTCAAATTTGATCATCCGCTTGTGGCGGGTTTTTATTTTCGCTTCTTGTGGACATTGAGTCGCTTAGTTGTGCTTGTTTTGAAGGAGCTGATCGCTTCTTTCGGTCTAGAGATCTGGCAACCCTGCCCGGTCGATGCTCACAAGACGTGTACATTCACTGGAGCTATTCACAAAAATACGTCTTCCAGATTGGTAATCCACTTTCTCTGCTTCTTATATTGGAGAATGTAAGTATGATGGGTTCGGTTCTCCCTCCTCACGTCCTTTACACAAATTATAAGACTACATCTCGTGAACCAGTCGGACCATAGTGGCTCGTTAGCTTTGCTGTTAGCTGCTAAATTCGTCTACAAAACTAAATTTGGATTATTTAAAGTCGATATTGTTTATCTACACGACGCGCCACTGTACGCTTTGTTAGCGAATCCGATGTGAGCTGTCTACCGTTACAAAGTTATAAAATGTCCGCTGTTAGGCAGCCTATGCTATGCTAACGGGAGGTTCACTGCAATTTTCCAACTTTCCCGTTTGTCTAAGTGTTATAACCCAAAATTATTGAGATAGAATGTCATAATCCCTTTTGATCAATCCTTCAAATTGTGACGGTTCATTCGGCCCTATTTAATTTATCTCGAACTATCCGCAAATATTTTATTTGTTTATTCAAAAAACTGTTACCAATCCTGAGGCCTTCTAGCCTGGTTAAAACCAGACCCTCGTTCAGCGCTGAGCTGAAGTTCTATTTTTTCATTTCACCCACATTCACGCTGTAGAAAATGATCTCGTCCTGTTAAAATGGAGAAGTGTAAACCGTTTTAATGTAATGCTTATTTTTGTGTTTCAGGAACCCAGCACCAACTCCTGAGGAGGTGGAGAATTCGTTTATTACTCTATTAACTGCTGTATCTAAATAAAACTGTTCTAACTTCAGCGCCTCAATGTTTGTTTCATATTTAATCTTCAGATAGCTTGTTGTGACAAGTTTAAGAAGAAAAGCAATCCATAAATATGTCATACAGGCTAAAAATACAGTAATCATTATTTTCCTCCTTCCATTTTTGAATTCTTTAAAGTCCATGACTCACCATGTTTTCAAATTGCCTCGCCATTATTTATTTGTTTATTTAAAAATAATACAGGAGCGTTTATTTATATTGTTGAGAAATAACACTAAATGTGATATTTCATGATTTCATGATTTATAGCAGATTTTTAGCAAAAGCTCCGGGAGGATCTGCCCCTCTCTTTTTCTCTCCCCGTGGGTCGGGAGTTCAGAAAGGTAGCTCTGAGCACGCATCGGAGCTCTGAGCGCGCGTGCCCGTGCTCTCTGGACAGAACCGAGCCCTGAGTCAACGAACAGAACTCCAAAGGTAACCGCAGAACGGGGAGCCAGGGAGAAGACGAGAGAAGCCGCGCGGCTCTTGCTCCTCTCTGCGCAGAAGCTGAGAGACTCAGCGAGCAACAGTCCGCAGGGTGTTATATCTTATTAAAACGTCTATAAAAAAATAAATAAATAAAAACAGAGCACTGGTCCAGTTGTACACACAAATGCACCAAGAAATATGCAGTTTTAATTCCTATTTTTTAAAGATATGTATGGGAACAATTAAATAAATAACAAGTAGGACCGTGGTTTTATTGAGGCAAAAAATATTATGATATCAAGGTATTTTACTTAATAATTTCTGTATATAGCCTGTTTCAGCTTTTTCAGCTAATTCTACATTTTTAATCCAACTTTTCAGCCTAATTTAGCAAAACCATGCTCTTGTTTAGCTATTTTTAAAAAAAAAATCATTCTAATTAACTTAAACTGTTTATTTTCATTAGACCAGTGTTTTTCAACCTTTTTGGAGCCAAGGCACAGTGTTTTCATTGAAAAATCACGAGGCACACCACCAACCAGAATTGTACACAGAGATACTGTACTCTGTATCCGCCTATATTAAATATATAGTCATTCTTATCATAGTGTCTTGGATAGAAATGAAATAAACACAGAAATGTATTTTTATCATTTTATATTTCTTATTTCAATGTGGTCTTGTGACTGTTACATGCTCAAAGCAGCAAGGGGCGATATGTACCATTTAAGTTTACCGGTATATATATATATATATATATTTTTTTTTTTGGGTACTTCATTGTGTATTTTATGAGTGTGGACAAAGTCAAACACTAAAGCTGTTTAGAAAACCACTTGGTTTCTAAACTTAAAAATATTTAGATCACAGATCAAAAATTTAAACTGAGAGCCTGTATCATTTTAAAGGGAAAAATATGTTGTTTCAAACAAGATTATTATTTATTTATTCAAACGGATGTTGTTTCAAAATTTCATAGCGTCTACAAATCCCAAAAAAAATTGGGATAAATCCATTTTTCCCACTGTGCCGTAGTAAGTGGACCCATTATAGCCTTGGCCCCCTCTTGGCCCCCCCAGCAATAAGAGTCTAGCTCCGCCACTGGTCCAGAGCAGCACAGCGCTGCAGAGAGAGAAAGCCACGCGCAGTTTGGAGAGCAGAGACAAGTCACGCAGGTGAGGCAGGCAAGCTGACGTGACATGGCAGGAAACCATTATTTTAGAACATAAAAAAGATTTAGTATTCTGTGACTAATTTTATTCTATTTTTAACTGGTCCAAATTTTGGAACTCTTATCGGATTATTTTATCAGCGAAAGTCAGTGCATCCATTTCAAAACTCTCACCTAGTCCCGCCCTTACTTATTTAATCTCGAATTATAAGTAAGTCTAAATTGTCACTGTTTTAAACTAGACACCACCTAGTAAGTTTACAGTTAAACTTGGTCTCAGAGTTACAGGGTCAGCGGCGAATAAATTATTTATTTATTCTAAAACCCCGACCCCTCTGTTCCAAACGCCCGTCGGCATTTGGGTGGCTCGACCATTGCGTGTTTTTACCTGGGACTTGGGTATTATTATTTACTTCACGTATACGTATACTTGTCTTATTTCCTTATCTTAATGAGTCCAATACACTGAGCTAAAATTTGCCTATTAATGTCCAATCACAGATTTCGTTTAAACAGGAATCTGCTTACCTTTTTTGTAGAGGTGACCGGTCACTGATCAGTGCTCTGGACTCCGGCTCATCCTTTCCTGTCCGCGCGTGCAACCAATCTCGGTAGGAACCTCCATTTGTTGGCTTTGATTCTTATCCGCCCCAGAATTCGTTTTTTGGTTCACTTTGGAACAGAAAGGAGAGATACACTCGACAGACGCTCACTTAAAGTTCCAAACCAGTTTAATTAATCATAAGTTAAAAGTCACAGAATACATTTGTTCTATCCTAACATCCATTACATTTGTTTTAAAAACGTGGACAGTGAGAGAAAAAGAGAGAGAGAGAGAGAGAGAGAGAGAGAGAGAGAGAGAGAGG
The DNA here is from genome assembly GCA_038048925.1 of Garcialebias charrua. Lineage (NCBI taxonomy): Eukaryota > Metazoa > Chordata > Actinopteri > Cyprinodontiformes > Rivulidae > Garcialebias > Garcialebias charrua. The sequence goes on along the minus strand of JBBPBX010032950.1, from coordinate 13,487 downwards.
GAGGGAGGGGGGAGAGAGAGGGATAGGGAGAACATACAACCTGATCCGTGCGCTCACTTCTGCCCTGCTGTTGGAGGATCGAAACTTTTTATACCCTTCTGTGGGGGTTTTGTTTCAGAGACTGTTGTCCCCCCTTTATTGCCAGAAGACAGGAAATACCACTGCCTCCCCCCAGCTTGCTCGGGTGGTCTCCCCAAGCCCCTGGGGGATGGGCATCGAGACACATCGATGACTAAAATAAATGTACTTATAAACACACACACTTTCGTAGACCACTAAATGACCAATTAGTGTAACTGGACATTAAATTACATTAAAGATCATACCCTACTCACATATTTAGAGCTGTTCTTGTTACTTTCTAACTGAACAAACATGCAGAGCCAGAGAGTGGCTTTCAGTGGACTTCTCCCAAGTCATATATTCTACAAAGTCGTAAAACTGACAGGACAAAGAGGCACCAGCTATATTATCATCCCCCAGCCTCACCAGGACAGATCCAACTTCAAGCATTCCTTCAGTACCAGGACCTCACATGAGTACATGCTCACATTCTGTCTCCTCTCAGGAAACCCTTACCATTCTATAAGAGAAACTAATTTTGAACGCCGTGTAAAGACTCCTTCAAAATAAATGTAAAACACGAAGACAAATATATTTTTATTTCACAACAGAACATGTTGTGATCACACTGTGTTGTTTTAAAAAAAAAAACAGTTTCTGGACTAAATTAATCACATTTTTCTTTTACAGTCAACAGAAGAAAATCACCAGAATTCAACAACCTGTGTCATCTTCTGGAGGAAGACGTGAGACACCAGATGGAAATTTGTTACTTCTGTTTGTCACTTCAAACTTTTCCTATTAAACGTTATATTTTCTTAAGTGGTGTCCTCGAACATTCAATTTCCTAAACTTATTTTATAATGTGAAGTGTGTATTGTGTTTAAATCCATACTGGAAGTTAAGAGAACTTTCCATTTGCATTTGACCTTTAAAGAATCATAAGATAAAGATTATTAGAATCTGCTCAACTGTTATTACGTTATAAATTATTTGGTTCTAGGATGAAGTCATACAAAAAAAGTCAAAAATTAAAAGTGGCCAAAGTCCTTTGGACAGTTTAAAGTTAAAGAATTCACAGACCATCCATCTACCATCTACCACCCAGCAGCAACTTTACCAGGGAAACTCTGGCAGTTTCAAAGATCACAGTGTGATGTTTTAAATCAACTTTATTTATAAAGCACATTTTAAAAACCACAGGGTCAACCAAAGTGCTGTACAATAACATAAAAGACAAGTTAATTAAAAACTATAAAAAGCATACAAAAATAAATACATATACCAGTCTTACTGCAGGTGTGTTAACATGCCATAAAAGATAAGATCTCGTGTTAAAAGCCAAGGAATAAATGTGTGTTTTTAAATAAGATTTAAAAAGTTTTGAGGACTGTCAGCAGCAACTGCTCAGCTGATCTGAGATCGGGGAGGGCAGGAAGGTTGAAGCAGCTCAGACAAATATGGTTTTGCAACTTTATCAAGCACCTTGTGCATAACTAAATAATAAAATATGCTTTAATACATCTTTATTGTAAAAATACTAAATTGGAAAATACATGGGTTTAAAGAAGGCAACAAGGTAGGATTATGAATTGGGTTTAAAGATTACAGCTCATGAGGTACTCATTATAGCATGACATCTCTTTCACAACATTCTGTCAAAGCCTTTATTGTGTTCTTCTTCTAGTGGTGGCTAGTACTGTAGTAAATAGCTTGAGGGAACACTACTGCCACCATGTGGTAAGACGAGTAGGATTCTGGACCCCGCCCACAGAAGGGGTACAAAAAAGCTGTGGAAACAGAACATAGATGTGACCCGACCCGAACTGAGCCGATCTGAGCCGATCCAACCCGAGCCGAGCCGAGCCGAGCGGTGGAAAAGAGGCATAAGTCTGTTCAGCTCTTGGAGCACCAAGCTCTTGTCATAAAACTTGCTGTTATTCAACAAAAGGTATGTGTTCTTGTTCATGAAGAGTTCACCATCCTTCAGCATGTCTCAATGACCCAACTAACTCATTTGACCTTAATGGTCTTACTTCTAGGATGATTCTGCTGATCATTTTTGTTGGTCATGATCTACTGTATACCTCTTGATCAAAGGTGAGACTTGAACAGTGGATAGATCAATGAATCAATGCCTTCCAGTTCAGTTTTTTCCTCCCCATGACAGACCAGATCAATGCCCAAAGACTTTAAAAGCACAAAGCCCATAGACTGGACAGTCAAACTATCATGACTCCCTTAGCAAATCTGCAAGGGAAAATATCTGGACAACAGACACACAAGGAACACAAGTTCCATCTTGGAACTGCACCAAGTGCTACTCTTACAAAACCAAACGGTTAAAGATGTTCAATAACAGCAATTTAAACTGTCTTTGTGTTCACATGTACTGTGGCTTTAAACGATTAAACAGGCTCAGCTGCTCATCTATGACAGAGATTTGAAAACATAAATATGTTCATATTTTAAATTATTCTGAGGGACGTTTATCCCTGTAAAGTTTTTGGGATGCCACATTAGTCTTTTCTTTGGATCATAAACTCCCCATCTGACTTTATGTACATAAATACAGATCCTTGTTGATATTTTCAAAAAGTTGTGAATAGTATGCGATTCTACGCTCAGGTAAAACTAAAACAACTTCGCTATTCAAGCTGATATACTTTGCCAAGCTATATTCACCAACTGTTTACTGTTCTATCGAAAGACAACAAGTGTGCCGATTACTAATGGAGCACAGGCGGCATGTAAGGACATGTAGTGGAAATTATGTTACAGCAAAAAGAAAGTGCATAACTAAAGAATAATACAATAAAAATAGTTTTTTGTTTTGTTTAGGTCTGAGCACATTTGAGCTTTTTTTAATTAAAAATCTGTTAGAGATCTTAGATTTCACAGTTTGTTTTTCTTGTCACAAATTTAAAGTGATTTCAGTGAGAGTTAGCTTCATTGTAAGACAAATCACACAACTTCAGAACGTTCAAAATCCTCATCTTGCACTAACAACTAGTAATAAATAAACTCCATATAAGCCTGAGACAACGCAAAAGTTTCAGGCTAGAAACTTAACCTGTCTTACTTTGTAGAATGAAAGAAGATAATCCACACAAGACATAAAATCATTTTTGTCTACAGAAAGTGTTACCAAGTGTAACTGAACACCGAGCGGTGCCAATTATATGTAAAGGATATATATAATACTTGTCAGTTTGCTGACCAGTACAATATTCCAGAAGAAATTAGAGCAGATTTGATCTGACCCAAATTCATTCGCGAGTTCACCCTTTTTCCGGATTAAATTGCTTAACTGTGACTAGACAAAATGTAATTTCACGAAAGACGTCAACTTATGTTGATCCACCAAAGATGAACCTTTTATTGAGACAATCATAAAAGTACATTAAACATTATCAAGAATAGCTCTGATTTAATAACTACTGTAGACAAGAATTCAAATTGAAACAAACAGACAGTTAAAGTCTTAACTTCTTGTTGGCACATTTACTTAAAAGTTTACTGGCTTAGGAAAAAATACGAATAAGGAGGAAGAAATAGAATGAAAGATAAGTTTAACAGAAGTTAATTATTTTGAAATGCTACAGGGTGACACTTTTCCCAAACGAGTCCGGCTGGACTCCCCGCGCGCTCAGCGTACAATCAACGACTCTTTACCTGGTGACGATACGTCTCTGGAGATGAGCTGAGAAGTTTTGTGGACACTTAACGGACTGTGTTGTCCAGTTGACGTCCAGTTGAAACTTCTGCGCGTGTGTGCTGATTCAACGAGCGTGAAATGCGCCTTTCCCGGCAGGAACAAGGCCAACGTCCTGGCTAGTTTCAAAATAAAACTTTCAGAAAACAAATTCTTTCATAAAAGGAATGAGTGAGTTACAGCTGATGCTCTGCTGTAACTCTGGCTGAGAAACGCAGGTCTAATTGACAAATGACCACAACGTTTCACCAGTTTCCAGAGAAAAAACAAGTTGTTCAGTTTGTTCTCCCTTTCACACACACGAGTTTACAGGAAGTGTCCCTTTAAGAAGGGGGTGTGACTTAGTCAAATACTTCCTGCTCATTGGTTGTTTACCACTAGAGAGGGAGTGAATTTGCAAGTCAGTGAGTCTGAGTGACAGGTAGGGGCAGACAGGACAGGAAAGAGAAAACGTGCGTCAGAAGATGCAAGCGTGAACAAACCATGGAATTTGTTTTGAGAACAGATTAATTGTTTTTAGAAAAGACGGGAGACAGGAGACACTTATGTCTACAACTTTTCCTTTGTTCCAAAAAACTTCAAACAAACACGAACGGATTGTTCATCAACTTTTAGACATAGTCCTTCTGCATAGAGCATACAGTTTAAAACAAAGTCTAGAAGATTATTCTGACATGTTCTCTTAACTTTGGCATATTTAAAATATACCAGCTTAGTAAATCATACACATACTAAGAATACTGTATACTGTTGATTAATTCTGAATTAACACAAAAAAAGAGTCTTCTGATTTGTGTCTCTTAATTCAAAATAATTGTAACAAAATAGTGCCCACTTGTCTCCTTCAGAGCTCAAGAAAAGTGTAATACTCAGAGTTTCAGAGATATGTGAAGAGGTTTACATCCAGTAACGGACATGAGGTGCTGTATTACTACACAAGCCACGAGTTTAGTGTTGCTTTTGTTACGGCTGGCTCAGGCCGAACACATTAAATGGACAAAGGACACAAGAAGGCAGAATGTAAAAATAAAAAGCTTTATTGAAAACTGCCCGACTCCTCCCTCCAGGTGCGGAGTGCACCGTCTTCTGGCACAGGGCAACAAAAAGGGAGCAAAAATAGACAGACAAAAGTACAAATAATTGGTGGACAAGAGTGAGTCAGCCAAAAAGAATATAACGTCCCCAGCGTCGGCCCAACCCATAAAAACAGGGCCGTCGCAGCCTATCTGGAGACGGACTACCTGACCAAAAGGGGACCCTAGGGGTAAAAGAAAAACGATATAACTGGACTACCGATCTCACTCTGTCATTAGGCAAACCAACAAAAACTCCAAACAGCTCCAAGCTCCAAACAGCTCCAAACTCCAAACAGCTCCAAGCTCCAAACAGCTCCAAGCTCAATAATGTTCCTGGTTAAACCAGCTTAAACTAACCACACAGGTCAGCATCCCTGATATCAATTATCATTAGCAGGATCCTAATGTCATCAATGCAGCCTTCAGCTACCCAGTGCACTAAGCACAACAAAAGTCAAAAGATGAGCAAACATTCCTAAGTGCATCAAGCACAGTCAAACTCCACAAGCAAATGAGCTGACACAAATGCAACTAGCAGTCAAGACCAAACATGAGCTAGTAGCCACTCTTTAAGTGCATCTAGCAGTCAAGACCAAACATGAGCTAGTAGTTACTCTTTAAGTGCATCTAGCACAGTCAGGACCAAACATGAGCAATCAGCTACTCACCAACAATCTTCTAGACAGAAGATCAAACTTCCTGACAGGGGCGGGCGGAGAACACCCCACAGTACCCAAACAGTACTCAAACAGTACCCAAACAGTACTCAAACAGCTCAGCAATAAAGCAACCAAACTCTGAGCTCACAACACTCCGCATTCAAGCACAGTCAACTTGAAGTATATATAGGCGTGGCTCTCAGGTGTTCCTGGCTGAACACACACAAGCCTGATCACAATCAGACTAATTAACCACACAAAAGCATGACTGCAGTAAACATACATAAGAACTAAAAGGTGTCAGCATTGGCAGCTTCCTCAGGATATGTAACACCTCCACCACCAGTGTTTTTGTATGGGGGAAAATGTAGTCTGGTGAGGACACCGGCTACATAGCACCATACAAAAAAGGCAAGTTGGGGCAGGATACTCAAAAGGTTCTAAAACCAAAACGACGTCTTGGGTCTGGTTGTATCCTAAAAAGCTTTTGCTTATCAACCCGCCAAACACCAACACCATGTTTGATGAGGTTAATCAGAAAACAAGAGCGTTGTCTCTCATTTGTAGACAGAGGGCAGCTGTTCTCCTCCACTTCAGTACTGGTCAGTACTGGACAGCTCTCTCTGGTCGGCTGTAACAACACCTTTTTGTCAGTTTTAGCAGCTTTGATTTCAGCTACTCTGTAAATACAGAAAAGTGTGTTAGATGCAGAATCATGCACAATACTTCCAATACAAGGCTCTAGCTTGTCATCTCTCACAAGCAAAAATAAAGCATGTTCTGCTGCAGTTCTAATCAATGGTCTCACATAGTCCATCAATACTCTCTCATTCTTCACGGTGGCTGGAACAGGAAAAGAAAGAGCAGGAGGTTTTGTTGCGTGTGACTTCACCTCCTCTGAGATCTTCAGGTCCTCACTTGACTGAACTGGGAGTAGTTCAGTGTCAAACAACTGTAAAAAACAGTCACTGAGATCGACGTCATCTTCTTCCTGAAGATGAAGCAAGAGTTTCACTTCCTCCACTGGAATCTGTTTTTCTTCACAGTCCATCAGGAAGCTATTACTCAAAACAAACTCATCCTCTTCTTCCTCCGGTTGATGTTCTAGAGGCGCCCCCTTCTGTTGAGGTGTGAGAGGCACCCGCATAGACACAGATGATGCATCAAAGTCAGGACATGCTAGGGCTGCTTGAGTGCAAAGCACTGGTGCAGTAACCACCGGATGACAGGCATGTTGAATTGTCAGCCTTCTCAGCCGTTCCAAATCCTCTTGTTCCTGAAGACGCTTAATTTCATCCAGAGCAGCTTGAAGTCTCTGTTGCTCAAGCTCTTGTTCTTTCAAGAGAGCTTGGTGTTTAATCATTAAGTTTCTTTTTTTAATTTCGAACTGCTCTAAAATAAGCTCTTTTTCTTTCCTGATTTGTTCATCGTGTTTTCTTTTTAAAGCAGCTTCATTTTCCTTTTCCTTTAGACGCTCTGTATCATTTACCTCAGGAAAAATGTCAAGCATAAATAATTTAGTCAACAGTTCACCTTTAAAATGTTTTTCATGAATGCGGCTTCTTATATCAATGTTAAAGTGTTCTGCCACACTCAACATTTGTTCTATAGTGCAGTCAGCAAAGACCTGCACCGTGGGCTGTTCAATAAATTTCTTCAAATTGAACTCCATGATGTGAACACAAACAGCTTTTAAGCTGTACCCCTCTTCTAATGACTTTCACTGTAAACAACAGCAAAAAAAAATCCCAGCTGCATTTGAAAGCAGCACAATCCAAAAACACACACACACACAGCTGCGTGTTTCAGCTTAATCAGCAACCAGGAGCTGGTCCTGTCAGCTCCAGAGAGAGTGCAAACTACAGCACACAGCTGTCAAAACACACCAAATGTAAAAAGGAGCAATTATATTAACTGTGGTCCAAAAACACTTGGCTTAAAAGACTTCACCACACTCTCAATATTTTAAGCACAAAAAACTCAATGTCTGCTCAAAACCAGAACAAACAACTCAATGTCTCAAAAATCCAGACAAGGACTCAAAAGGGATTCAAAAATCCAGACAAGGGCTCAAAAAGGATTCAAGATCCAGACAAGGAGCAAAAGGAGAAGAAGGATCCAAGATCCAGACAAGGAGTCAAAAAGGATTCAAGATCCCGGACGAGCCCCCAAAATATGTTACGGCTGGCTCAGGCCGAACACATTAAATGGACAAAGGACACAAGAAGGCAGAATGTAAAAATAAAAAGCTTTATTGAAAACTGCCCGACTCCTCCCTCCAGGTGCGGAGTGCACCGTCTTCTGGCACAGGGCAACAAAAAGGGAGCAAAAATAGACAGACAAAAGTACAAATAATTGGTGGACAAGAGTGAGTCAGCCAAAAAGAATATAACGTCCCCAGCGTCGGCCCAACCCATAAAAACAGGGCCGTCGCAGCCTATCTGGAGACGGACTACCTGACCAAAAGGGGACCCTAGGGGTAAAAGAAAAACGATATAACTGGACTACCGATCTCACTCTGTCATTAGGCAAACCAACAAAAACTCCAAACAGCTCCAAGCAGCTCCAAACTCCAAAACAGCTCCAAGCTCCAAACAGCTCCAAGCTCCAAACAGCTCAAAAAGCTCCAAACAGCTCCAAGCTCAATAATGTTCCTGGTTAAACCAGCTTAAACTAACCACACAGGTCAGCATCCCTGATATCAATTATCATTAGCAGGATCCTAATGTCATCAATGCAGCCTTCAGCTACCCAGTGCACTAAGCACAACAAAAGTCAAAAGATGAGCAAACATTCCTAAGTGCATCAAGCACAGTCAAACTCCACAAGCAAATGAGCTGACACAAATGCAACTAGCAGTCAAGACCAAACATGAGCTAGTAGCCACTCTTTAAGTGCATCTAGCAGTCAAGACCAAACATGAGCTAGTAGTTACTCTTTAAGTGCATCTAGCACAGTCAGGACCAAACATGAGCAATCAGCTACTCACCAACAATCTTCTAGACAGAAGATCAAACTTCCTGACAGGGGCGGGCGGAGAACACCCCACAGTACCCAAACAGTACTCAAACAGTACCCAAACAGTACTCAAACAGCTCAGCAATAAAGCAACCAAACTCTGAGCTCACAACACTCCGCATTCAAGCACAGTCAACTTGAAGTATATATAGGCGTGGCTCTCAGGTGTTCCTGGCTGAACACACACAAGCCTGATCACAATCAGACTAATTAACCACACAAAAGCATGACTGCAGTAAACATACATAAGAACTAAAAGGTGTCAGCATTGGCAGCTTCCTCAGGATATGTAACACTTTACTTACCATTTATCAATCAAGCACCATGTCCAAGTTTCAATGTAGTGGACAGAAAATGTTGCACACTTCCGTATGTGAAAGTCTAATTCCTCCACAGATTGAAGGGTTTAACTTGACAGCAGCGACTTAGATCACAGCTGCATTTTAATTCAACAAGTGGAAGATGATCCTGGTGCTAATATGGTTTAGGGAAACCAGTGCTAGCGAGGATTAGGAAGAAAGCGAGATGAGAGAGACGGAGCAACAACAAGACGAGGCAGCATTGAGGGATGAGACTGGCAAAAAATCACATGAGGAGTGATAGGGATGAAAAGAGTGAGGGGACAAAGAAAGACGGGTCATCCTCAGCTGCTCTCCGTAAGGTCGCTGCCATTTGACTGCTTTTAAGCCAGTGTATTAGAGGACGTGCTAAAATCAAATCAATAATGGACCTGAAAGAAGAAAGGAAAAGATGAGAGTGGAGATAACCTGGCAGTGAGTGTGAAAACAACTCATATTATATATTAATAAAAAATTAGACAACATTGAAGGAATAACCCATATTGTCCACAAAAGTCTAAAAAGCTTAACACTCCTTCTGGAATTTTTTTTAATTTATTTAGCATTTCCTCATTTTACTATTGTTATAAAGAAAACCACTGGCTTGAAGCATTTTGGGATGCAGTGAGTCACAGTCTATTGTACAGTTTATATTAAAGTCACAAACAAGTGGCTGTTTCGGTGACTATAAACCACAGCTGAGCCTATAAGCTGATTCAAAACAGATCATTTTGACCGGACTGTGAATGAATGAAGCCAAACTGGTTCAGTAGCACCTGCTGATAAAAAGTGAAGGTGAGCAATAATGTTTTAGCTTGTTCCCGTTTGTCTGTTATCAAAATATCTCATGAACTACTTGTTGAATTTCTATGAAACTTGCAGGAAGTGATCATTTGAAGGATATCTATAAATGAATAACTTTTGGAGTGAACCCATTTTAAGACGGTTGTCAACTAACTTTAAAAAGCACAAAACTGCCTATAATGCAGTCACCTTTGCATGCAAATGCTGACTTGAAATCTGAGGTGGTAGTAGCTGAGACTGATCCCCAATGAGTTATAAGTGCTAATGAACTGTGCAACAGACAGTTTAGTTTAAAACTTTGTCAATAAATACTGATCCATCTCTCTCGGACTGTTAGCAAAATATCTCATGTACCACTGGGCAAATCTTGATTAACTTTTCAGTAATTAATCATTTAAAGTATTTTGTACCTCTACAGCTGATTAACTTTTATAGTCGAACCAATTCAAGACGACTGCAACAGTCAGCTAACTTTAGAAAACACAATAATGATTTTTGCCTTTCTGCAGGGATCCCCACAGCAAGCAAACTCAAATGAAATATTTGGTAATACAGGTAGTCCTTGGGTTACGACAGCCTCGACTTACGACGTTTTGCGGTTACGAACGTCCTCCCATTGAAAAGCATTGTGCGCGTTATGGGGTTTATGCGCCTTTACACCAAAAAATACAGTACCAAAACTCTGCGGAAATTTACAGGAGGGAGGGGGAGAGTAGCCAGGAGGGAGGGGGGAGAGTAGCTGAAGCACTCAGTGAAAACTTACAGAAGACCTCATTGTTTTGACAGGCAGACTGGAGCAGAGGAGGTTAGGAGGGGCTAATATGCTAACAGACCTTACTGTAAAACTCTGGACCGCTGGACCACGCGTGGAAAAGTACAGTAGACCTTATTGTTTGGAGCGGAGGTTTATGAGGCAGAGGCTACATCTGAGCAACGAGCTAACATGCTAACAGACCTTGCTGTAAAAGCTGTGGACCGCGTGAAGCTGCAGGAAGCTGCAGAGCTCAGAGGTGCACGAGCTAACATGCTAACAGACGGAGGAAGAATTCACCAGCTCCCAGTAAGAAATTAACTCTTTTTTTCTTCCATTATGGCTCCAAATGTACTGTATGGGTTTTTTGATAATTATGTAGGGTAATGTGTTAGGATAGGCTAAGTGCTTGGTAAAGTACTGTACGTATGAGGTGCCGTTTGGACGTATTAAAAGTGAGTAAAAAGTGAGTAAAAAAACTCACTACTATTCTGTTGCCTTCAACACCCGCTGATTAGTGTTTGATCGTTTTATTTTGATCTGCAGTGTTTTTATGTTTTTCGTGCTGTACTTCATTGTCTGTGGTGCCTGTTGCTTGTTTGTTTGTTCAGCACTTTGGTGTGGACTTGTTCCTGTTTAAAGTGCTTTATAAATAAAATGGTAGGGTATGGTATTTTCTGACTTCTGTCGATTTTCGAGTTACGACGCGACGCAGGAACGGATCTCCGTCGTAACTCGGGGACCACCTATAGTTACACACCAGATGCCCTTTCTGACACGACCTGGTCTTGAATCTGCAGCCCTAGGAATACGAGACTGCGGCACTGAACACCGAGCTACCAAAGCCCAAATTAATATTACAGATATTGAGCAAAAATATGTATGTAGTTGTGGCTGAGAGTCATTCACAACATACACTTCAAATGAGAGTCATTCACAACAAACACTTCAAATGCTTCTCATTGTGTGAGATATTTGCTCAAGACTAAAGGGCGAGATACACTCGAGCGTCCTCACGATACGCCAATACGCAGCGTACGTACGCCCCGTACGCAGCGTAGCCCCGCGTAGCCCCTCAGGGCAAGTACGCGCAAAAGTATTTTTTTACTACGCATACGCGATTCGCATACGCGATGCGCGGTGTCTGACCTAAACTTCCCCGGCGCCGGACTGTTTTGTATGTTACACAAATGAAATAAATTCCTCTTTTTTATCGCTGATCGGGCCTTTTCTTTTGTTTTTTTGCCTAAAGTCAAGTAACCGCTTCTTCCTCCGTTCACTCGATGAATGAAATGAATGAATTCAGGTCCTACCTGGGTGCGCGATGTTTTATATATTCCCTGGTGGGCTGTGGTGGGCTGTGGGCTGCAGGAAAAGCACTCCGTGCTCAGCTGCTCATATTACAACAAGGAGAACGCGAGCGTTTGGAGCGAAAAACTAGCGGAAGTGACGATCGGAAGTGACGGTACGGAGGAAATGACGTTAGAATTTGGAGCGAAAACACGAGAATCTACGCGAGAACGAAAGCCGAGTGTAGCAGCGGCTCCGTATACGCGCGTATACGCGCGTATACGGAGTCTGCTTCAGTGTATCTCGGGCTTAACATTGTGTTCAAGTCAATACTATTTGTCAGTTAGTAAAATATCTCATAAAGTACAGCCCAAATTTCAATGAGACTTTCAGAACCTGATATTTAGATGTTTCTCTATCAATGATTAACTTTAGAGGTAATACAATTCAACATGGCCACCACTGCTACTCCACATTAGTTAACACAGCAATAGCTTTAATTTTGTCAACTTTATAGCTATTAAAATGAAATTTGATGTGCTAGTAGCTGAGACGTATTAATAACATATATTCTGAGTGTGACATCTCAGAGTGATGCATGAGATTAAAAATCGTCCAGCTTTAACCATAACTAAATCCATCTTTTCACAACATTAATTTAAAACTCTGGCACAAAAGATGGCGGATGATATGCTATTTATTTTATTTTATTTTGTCCTGCTCATTAAATGATCAATAATATTTTTTTATCCCAGAAACGATGGGGTTGTTTTGTCATTTTCACACATTCAATTACTGTATTATTCAGACTATAAGGCGCAGTTAAAAGACTTTAATTTTCTCAAAAATCAACAGTGAGCCTTATGTGTTTATTCAGGTTGTGCTTACTGACCTTGAACCAATTTCATGTGGTACATCTGAACAATGTTCAGCATTATTGTGAATGAGTTGAATAAAGTTTGACTCACGGCTGTTTAGTTACGATTAATGCGCCTTATAATCTGGTGTGCCTTATAGTACATAAAATGTTTGACAAAAATGAAGTCAAATGTCAGAGTCAGTGTCTGAATAATAAAATAGATTCAGGTTTATTGTCAGTTTCAACATTATTTGCTCATATTTTAATTTGTTTGTAACAGTCAACTCTGCTCCTTGTTCTATTGTGAGTGACGTCAGTGAACAAGTCGAAATAATCACATGCAATCATTCTTTATGTGACGAGGAAACAGGAATAATTTCCTAAAAAATTATCTTAAAAAATGTTTAGAGTTGCTAATGTGACTTTTTTTAATAAGATTTGTCCAAATGTCCCAGCATCGGTGTTGCGGTTGAATTTTTTTAAACAGCTTTTGTTCCTGCATTTGAAACCCAGATTCAGATTCATGCAGTTTTATGTTTAATCTCAGGACAGTGTTTATCATCACAGTTTACATCTATAAAATATAAATATAAAATACCCCCTTTTGATTAACATTAGGTTGCTGTTTGTTTCTCTTTTTTGTTTTTCTTGCCTTCTGCATCTCCTAAATCAACACAACTACTGACTTGAGTGTGATTATTTTTTAGGCTTGTTCTGACATAAAGGCAAAAAAAAAAAAGACTTTCCTGCAGGCAACAAGATGGGTCTGAGTCAGATTTGAACAAAGAAATGGACGACAATCTCACATGAGGGATTGATTGATGTTTGTCACTCCCTTAGAATTTTCATCTCTGAACATTACACAAAGGTTGCATCACTGTCTACATTTCCTGTTTAAGGATGTGCCGTGTGTC
>JBBPBX010032949.1:10571-25406 GCA_038048925.1 Garcialebias charrua | reverse complement strand
TTAAATAAAAAAAGCATGTATCAACTTACCTTTATTTTATCATGAAGTCCATGCACCTATTCTTCTCCAGGAATATCTCAGTTACTCTGTTGTAAAATTCGTTACGTTTTGCCTTCATTTCTAAAAGTCTGTCTGCTTCAGGAGGAGAGTCTCTAATGCCTTCTGTTTCGACTGAAAATTGAGTTAAGAAAAATCCTTTAGTTTTGAGATATGATTTTCCATTTTGTCTAAACAAATGTAAACAAGTGTACCGATTTGCTACACACCCCTGCCCCTCTGTGAAACAGATGAGCGCACAGAGACTGCACCTATTCCATTGTCCCTATGGGGCAGCACTACCCCCTATTAGTGCAGCAAGTTACTTTCTGCTTCACCCTGTGTATTTTAACCTTGTCAAAGTCAAAGTCAACTTTATTGTCAAAACTGCAATATGTACAGGACATACACAGGATTGAAATTGCGTTTCTCTCAGTCCCTCGGTGCAACAGTAACCATCTAAACACTAAACACTAAAACATTTAATAAACATAAGCATAAAATAGTAAAAGTGTAACACTGTCCTGAGTTTTTTCATAGTAGTATAAAAGTATGAAAATTTACACCAACACTGAAACACCAAACACCCCTAAAACACCAAACACCCAATGAACATAAGCATAAAATGAAATAATAAAAGTGTAATACTGTCCTGAGTTTTTTCATAGTAGTATAAAAAAGTATAAAAAGTATATCTATAAAATAAACTGAAGGTTCTAGCATTGACATTTGCAAAGAGTGGCACAGCAGCATATGAGTTAATGTACACAGTATATGTATGAGGTAGTTGATGTTGGTATAGAGGCAAAGTGGCATATGCAGTAAGGCACATTTGGCATCCTTAGATAAGGCTAGTCAGAGAATACTGTATATGTATCAGCAGTAGTGTAGATATAAAAGTAGTGTAAATGTAAACAGTAGTAATAAATGTAAAACAGTAGTAATAAATGTAAACCGTATTAATAAATGTAAACAGTGAATGTAAACAGTAGTATGACTATAGGCAGTAATGTAATACAAACATTAGTGCAAATATGAGAAGTAGTGCAAACTGAATGAGCACATGACCGAGAGTTTAGTGAATAACCCGTTTGATGACACAGAGTCCAGTGTTAAAGACTTGTTGAGAGGTAATGTGTGAGAAAGTTTTTTGTGTTAAGGCAGTTCATGGGAGGGGAGGCAGAGCAGGCAGAGTGTTTAGCATTCTGACTGCCTGATGGACAGAGCTGTCTCTCAGTCTGCTGGTTCGAGCCTGGAGACTCCTCAGTCTCCTCCCTGATGGCAGCAGTCTAAAGCGGCTGTGTAGTGGGTGTGTGGGATCACCTGCCATGCAGTGGGCTTTCCGAGTGAGGCGTTTGCTGTGTAAGTCCTGCAGTGAGGGCAAGGAGGTGCCGACGATCTTCTCAGCTGCTTTCACGATGCGCTGGAGGCTCTTGCGGCATGATGCAGTGCATGCACCAAACCACACCGTGATGCAGCTGGTCAGGACACTTTCTATGGCACCCCTGTAGAAGGTGCACATGATGGGGGTTGAAGCTCCAGCCCTTTTCAGCTTGCGGAGAAAGTAGAGGCGCTGGTGAGCCTTCTTGGCCAGTGCTGCAGTGTTCCTGCTCCAGGACAGGTCCTTTGAGACGTGCACTCCCAGGAACTTGGTGCTGTCCACTCTCTCCACTGCGGTGCTGTTGATGGTCAGAGGGGCATGTTGTGCATCCCTCTTCCTGAAGTCCACAACAATCTCCTTTGTCTTCTCCACGTTGAGAGTGAGATTGTTGTGTCCGCACCACAAGGCCAGCGGCTCACCTCGTTCCTGTAGTCCGTCTCATCGTTGTTGCTGATGAGACCCACCACTGTTGTGTCGTCCGCAAACTTGATGAAGTGGTTGGAGCTGTACGATGGTGTGCAGTCGTGTGTTAGCAGGGTGAATAGAAGGGGGCTCAGCACACATCCTTGTGGGGCCCCTGTGTTCAATGTGATGGTGCTAGATGTGTTACTCCCGATCCGTACTGTCTGTGGTCTCCCGGTCAGGAAGTCTAGCAGCCAGTTACACATTGAGGTGTTCAGCCCCAGACTGTCCAGTTTATGGATGAGCTGTTGGGGGATGATGGTGTTGAATGCCGAGCTGAAGTCGATGAACAGCATTCTAACATAAGAGTCCTTCGTGTCCAGATGTGTGAGAGCTGTGTGGAGGGCAGAGGAGATGGCATCGTCGGTTGAGCGATTAGGTCGGTATGCAAATTGGAAGGGATCCAGGGAGGCAGGGAGGACAGATGTGATGCTTTTCATGACTAGCCGTTCAAAGCACTTCATCAGGATGGGGATGAGTGCTACTGGGCGATTATGACCCATTAGAAAGAAGAAATATGTCACACTCATTCATTCAATATATTAGACAGACTGTAGAACATCAGCATTCATTCAACCATTATTTATACAGGCTAGCCTCGTTGAGCCACGGGGACTCATTTACAAGAGGGACCTGTCTCACTCACACCCAGGGTCAATTTAGAGTTACCAATCAGCCTAACATGCATGTTTTTGGACTGTGGGAGGAAACCGGAGCACCCGGAGAAAACCCACGCATGCACGGAGAGAACATGCAAACTCCACCCAGAAAGGCCCCCGGACCGGGATTTGAACCGGGGACCTGCTCGCTGAGAGGCAGCAGCTCTACCAGTTGTGCCACCGTGCTGCCATGTGTAGCACATGTGTAATCAAACATGTATATTGGTGATATAAAGAGAGACAGCAATGGACATGCGCCAACCGCCTACTTCATATATTTTATATGACACAGCGCCCCCCAGAGGTGAACCAGAGCACTACACTGCCACGCACGCACATTTCTTGCATGCGTTTGAACAGGCAATGCATAAAGTCCACGATTTTGACCATTGAAGTGTTGAAATAGTTCAGAAAACAGTTTTATAAAACACTTTTACAGAACAGTCAGTGGTCAAATGCATTTTCTCTTATCATTGTTAGTATTTTACTTGTCTAATGACAGGTGCAGCACTGCGCGTCCCCTCACTGCACGTCACGGGGTCTGGAGACAGAGACATGGACAAAAAGACAGAAGAAAGAACTGGAGGTGGCAGAAATGAAGATGTTGAGGTTCTCCCTAGGAGTGACAAGGATGGATAAGATCAGGAATGAGATCATTAGAGGTACAGCACATGTTGAACAACTGGGAGATAAAGTTAGGGAGGCCAGACTGAGATGGTTTGGACATGTCCAGAGGAGGGACAGTGGGTATATTGGTAGAAGGATGTTAGAAATGCAGCTGCCAGGAAAAAGACAAAGAGGAGATATATGTGGATGCAGTTAGAGAGGACATGAAGGTAGTTGGAGTGAGAACAGAGTGAGGTGGAGGAGGATGACTCGCTGTGGAGACCTCGGAAGAGAGAAAAGCCAAAAGAAGAAAATAAAAATTTTAACTCAATGTTCACACTGTATTTTTTTAAATAATGCAATAAAATTATGTTTAAAGTTATACCCATCAATTTATGTACATAATCAAAAGGATCAAACTGTTTTCTATAAACTTAATAAGGAATGCATATTTTAATTAATTTTAAATATGGAACAACTCCTGTTTGAAGGGGCAGCTGGAGTGATTCCACTACAGCAGGGGTGCTCACACTTTTTCAGCATGTGAGCTACTTATTAAAAAACCAAGTCAAAAAGATCTACCCAATACAAAAATGCAAAACATATAATTATCTTCAAATGTATTAAGGATTCTTTTTATGTACAATGTACCTATGTTGATGTACCTTGCATAACTGAATAAGCCAATATTGCACAACACATGTAATAAATCAGGGGTCACCAACCCGTAGGGACCAAATGGGGTGATGGTGACAGCAATATAGATTTTTTTAAATTTATTTAAAAAAAAGATGGTAGAAACTGATCCCCACCCCCTTCTTTATAAGAATCTGGTCTTTTACTTTAATTAATAAATGTTAAAAAATCATTAGATATTTTTTTAACTTTATAATGTCATCTCTAAAAAAAACTCCAGCAAATCTAAAGTGGTCCACAGGCCACCAGTTGATAACCACAGCTGTAGCAGGTTGTTATGGCTCCGGACACGTTTAATTTAGTGAACAAAGGCATAAAAATGGCTCTTTTGGTACGGAGATTTACAGCGGTGTATTTTACAGACTGTCCCTGAACGCAGCGCGAAAGTGTGTTTTGCAAACGCTCGCGCTGCGGGACAGGGAAACGTGCAGAGAACAGAGAGTAGTCAAGGAGGTTATGCTGTATGAAAAGTGTCTCGTATGATTTTAATAATAAAGCCACGTCAACTCCCAACCAGTATGTTTAAGCGTGCAGAGAAACATCACAGCGTCACTCACCCGGAAGATGGTGGGGGCGTTTCGCTTTGAAGTTGCTGCTGTCCGAACAGGGATTTTAGTTCCTCCACCTTTCTCTTTCTCACCTGGCTTTTGGGTGGGAAGTCCATGTCGTATTTTCCATGAACAGTCCGAAATCTGATTGTTTTAGCTTGGTATGTTTCGCTGCGTTTCACCTTCGCGCCGTTGTTTTTAGAAACTGCATGCGTAATGACCTAAAGCTCTCATCTGATTGGTTGCCGTGTATGTCAATCAAGTGATGGGAGGATACAACTCAAGATTCAGTTGTCATCTGATTGGTTGCCCTGCATGTCAATCAAGTAACGGGATGTTTGATTGGCTGACAATTTTTTTAATGTCACGCTGCGGGAAAAAAAAATAATAATAATGTCACGCTGCGATCGACCAGTAATCATCGCGGTCGACGTAATGAGCAGGTCTGCACTACAGGTAGTCCCCAACTTACGAGCGAGTTCCGTTACTACGAGGTGCTTGTAACACAAAATCTCGTATGTCGGAACACGAAACATGTATCGCTCGTAAGTCCGAATTTTCGGTCGTAAGTCGGAAAATTTATGCTAGCGCTACTACGAACACTCGTTTTTCAACACAAATGTTCATACTAGTTCATCAACATGCTCAGAAACTTGTTTACAAACTGTTAGCTAACACACGTTCATCTAAAAACACATACCAGTGCTGTATTTTGTGTATGTTCTGTACATTTTTACTGTTTGTTAGTCAGCTCGTAAGTCCGGAACCTCGTGTGTCGATGCGCTCGTAAGTCGGGGACTACCTGTAGTCAGTCGGTTGTAGTGGTGCTTCCAGTATCACCTTTTTGAAAGTTTCAATATAATCTGTTCAGTGATTGATGAGAAATGTTGCCACAGATACAAACACAAATCAATCACACAAATACATGCAGGCAAAATTAATATCACCTGTTTCCTTCAGCAGTGGGTGGTAATATTTAGTTTGACAATCAGGATTTATCAAATGTTTTGCTGTTACATTTTAGTGGACTTTAGAGGAGCCACTGGATGTTAATGTTCAGAAAAGAGTTAACGTGTAGAAAACCACTGTAGTCTGATGTAAAACCACTGTAATCAGTAACAGGCATGAGTCAAAGTTCTTTAGTTACTCTTTAGAGCCAACATGTACTTCATCAGTTCTAACGTGTCAGCAACATCAACAGGAAGCTCATACTGGCTGAGATTTTGTATGATAATGGAAAGCGCGCTCTTATTTCTGGGACTTGCTGTTTTAGCCTCATCACATACTGTAAGTCTTAAAACTATTTATGGTCTATTATTGACAATCCCAGCTTTGACTTATGTGGTGTTGTTTTTGTGCAGATACCACGTTCATATGAGGTGCATGGTACGTAGAAAATATCAAAATGGAGGCGATTATTTTAAAATAATGATAAAAACTGAACAAGATGTGAAAACACTGATTCATCGTATGCGTTTACAGAGGTGTATGAGAATGGTGAAGATGAGAACCCCGTGTTAAACATAGGTGAGCATTCATGTTATATGAACTTGAAAATGCATTATTGTCTAAAATAATGTTGATTGTGTGGCAGGTTCAGATGCCAACCTCTTTGAAGGAGACATTTTGATTCCAGTAAGTATGAACCGGACATTTTCTCCATTTGCTTATTTTAATGTAGTAAAACATCTCCTCGTTGATTTATTGGCATCTGTTGCTCCTCCTCTTCCATAACTGCAGTGCAATTATTATTGTCTTTTGATTATCATTGATAAAGTTTATTATTATATTTTACTTAAGTGACTTATTAACTCCATTTTTATGCCGCAGAATAAAAAAAATGCTTTGACTGACAAAAGATACAGATGGAAATTCCCGATTCCATACATTCTAGGTGATGATTTAGGTGAGTCATTTACTTTCTTCTTCTTCTTCTTTCAGCTTTTCCCTCTTCAGGGGTTACACAGCGAGTCATCCTCCTCCACCTCACTCTGTCCACTGCATCTTCTGTCCTCTGCATCCTCTGTCCTCTGCATCCTCTGTCCTCTGCATCCTCTGTCCACTGCATCCTCTGTCCTCTGCATCCTCTGTCCTCACTCTGTCCACTGCATCCTCTGTCCTCTGCATCCTCTGTCCTCACTCTGTCCTCTGCATCCTCTGTCCTCACTCTGTCCTCTGCATCCTCTGTCCTCACGCTGTCCTCTCTCCAGCTACCTCTATATCCTCTCTAACTGCATCTATATACTGTATCTCCTCTTTGTCTTTTTCATGGCAGCTGCGTTGCTAACATCCTTCTACCAATATACCCATTGTCCCTCCTCTGGACATGTCCAAACCATATCAGTCTGGTCTCTCTAACTTTATCAGTTGTTCAACCTGTGCTGTACTTCTGATCATCTTATGTCAGTTTAAGCCTTTTACCGTAGTTTTCGAGACCCACAGAAAAGAGCATTGTCAGCACTGCCTAACACTGATTTAAAAAGAACAAAAACATCATAGAAACATTTACATGACCTGGTAGTTGAAGCAGAACAACAGAAGACTGGCAGTCTGCAGCAAAGTGAGGATTCAGTTATCTGCTGGCTTCCTTAGATAACGTCTATTGTTTGGCATTTCATAATGTAGGGAAATTGTTTTGTACAGCGCCCTGTTTGTTGTGATTTGGTGCTCTATAAATAAAATAAATTGAACTGATCTAAGTGAAATAATATGAATGGACATAAAATGTGTCCCTGTGATGGACTGGAGACCTGTCCAGGTGTCCATGTGACCACCAGAAGTTTGCTGGTGACATAAAAGAGGACCATCAGCCTAACAATTGTTTGTTAACACCCTGATGGTTGTTTGCTATTCACAGAGAGCTGAGTGATACTAGCAATAACAGCATTGTAAGAGGGAGAGTTGAACCCGGAGGCCTCCACCTCTGTTTAATGATGGATGGTTACTTTTCACAAAGATGGCCTCCTTTACTCCTCTCTCAAACCATAGTTCCTCTCTATCAAGGATGTGAACATCTTCATCCCTGAACAAGTGACCACTGGCCTGGAGATGAGTGTAGACCACAGAGTGGTCTTTACATGCCTTTTTAAAAATCACTCTTGACATGCATTCCTGTTGATGAGGCAGTGGAGGAGGTGTTCTGTAAGGATAAAATCACCACTCTGAGCAGCAGGACCACATTTTCCCAGAGCAACTGTGTCAAAAAAAATTTTCATTCAACCTTTATTTATACCGGTTAGTCTCACTAACCGTGTTTCCATCTATTTTCAATTCGAATTTTGAGCGAATTTTTGAAATTTCGCAAAAATGTAAATAAAAATTTATGCGAATCAGAAGGGTTTCCATCAACTGGCTTGAAGCGAATCCACCAGGCCACGCAAAGCGGCATTACGTCAGACGTCAGCGTCATTACGTCAGACGTCAGCGTTACGCATGTCTACAGTAAACAGGAAGTAGCGGTTGAAAACAGGACCCGACCACACATCTCGGCAAAATGGAGAGAATATTTCAAGAATGTGTTGCTATCGGGCAAGTTGTATTTATTCTGTCATGCCAACTAGTTTTAGCGATATGCTGGTGAAGATTCTCAGTTGTCCAGGACATGATAAAATCAGAACAAGCGCTCAATACAAAAACAACTGGACTTTATTTGTTGTAGAAAACGTTTCACCCTTTATCCAAAGGGCTTTTTCAATTCAAAAGAGCAGCTGTAGGACAGAAGTTTTATACAGGCAACATGCCATGCACAAACATGTAATTTGGAAGCTGAAATAACGCCCACACATACCGGAGATAACATATCCATTCTATGTAAATTGACGCAATAACACATCACAGTTTAACAGTAGGGGGTTTGTTAAAGGGGACCAAATGTAGGATATATAATTTTTTGTGGTTTATCTGTGTGCTATCCAGACCATTTTCAGTCAATTTTATACACAAAATAATGCTTAGATAATAAAATATCCCCTTTCTAATTCTGCCAAATTTCACTTCCGTTCTAAACGACCGGTTTATGAATAATGAGGTCTGAAAGCCACGCCCTACAAAGACCTATTTACATTAACTACGCCCTCTGTAACAGCCAGTATCTCTAATATGTTGTTATTTTAAAATTAGCTCTTTTTTATTACTCATTTGACTTACTGTTAGTGCTAGTAGCTTAAGATAACTTACCAAAAGCCCTCTGCGCGCGCCGCCATTTGCAGCTCCTTTTTTTAGCATTAGCCCACCTTCGAGGCTAATGATAGCTAATGATAGCTTTTCCTCCTCCGAGCGGGCGGTGCTCCGCTCGTTGCATGCGGCGCTTTTGGGAGCTGCTTCAGTCCACACACAAACTTCACAGAATGTCTCCAGTTAATTTATCCGCATGAGGCAACCTTTGACCGGACCCCCGGACCTCAAAAGTCAGTAGCTCCCAGCAAATCCCGCACGCAGATGGTGTCTTCGCCGGCGGTCTGCAAAACAAAAGGCTTAAAAAAAAAAAAGGGATGCCGCGACCGGGACGCGAACCCGTGTCCTTCGGATGACGAGTCCAGGTTCACTACCTCTGGGCCAACCGGGCAGTTATGCAAAAAGCAGTCTTTCATCGTATAAGAAATAATCACAACCACCTACATTTAGAACGCTGAAGTTTTGATTAGATTTTGATGAAGTGAAAGGTATTCTTAAAATAAATAAGTTGCTAATCTGAAAATATATCGATCAGTGGTGCTTGATGGTACAGACTGTCGCCCCGCGAGAGAGTGTGTGTGTGCACAGTTTTCTGCCGGCTGCGCGTTGGGAGCGATATTACACTAAAAATTGAACTAAAACGTAAAAATAACAATTATAAAGTATTATTATGTCGATGTATATATCTAGTCTCACCCCGATTTCTCCGAAACAAAAGGCTTTAAAAAAAAGGGGAAAAAAAAGATGCCGTTGACAGGATGCGATCTCCGCTCTCCTGCGTGGCGCTCAAGTGTCGTAACCGCTCAACCAAACTGACAGTTGTGCAAAAGTAGTCCTTCATCATATAAGAAACAAGTCCAAACCGCGAGAGTGTGTGTGCACAGTTTCAACGAGACAGAGTTCATTCAAACAAGGTAATAAAACATTCTGGTTTTACTCGAGATGTGCTGCATGGCTGGAGCAGGGCAAACCCCTAGCCCCCCGGGGGCTAAATAAATGAATAAATAAATAAATAAATGACCGCCAGGTCAGCTCCTAAACCGCTAGGCAACCGTGACATCTTTTATACTCAAGTGGGTGGAGCATCACCAGGGGTTGCTAGGTGAGGGGCTGGACTCAGGTTTGAGGTGATTGGCTACGGTTTGTGACGTCACAAACCGCAGGAAGTGTGAAACGAAGCGTTTTTAATCACAGACAAATAAATCTACTTAGAGTAAATAAACCACTGGGTGCATTTTTTTGGCACAAGGACTGTTTTTTTATGAAGTAAATACCCAAAGTTGAGTAAAAAAACATTAAAAAGTGAATTTTGCATGTGTGGTCCCCTTTAAGATCTTTGTTCCTCTAATCCACAGAAGCAGCTACTCTGTTCTCAACAGGTGTGAACTGTCTTGGAATCAGATTTAAGCCCTGTTTACACGGACACTGTGTGGGGGAAACGCAACTTTTGGGTATGTTAATTAGGTTGAAAGTTTTGCGTTGACATGGGCGAATTCTGTGGATACGACTCTCTCCCCCATCCACCCCCCGTACTCATGAATTTACTGTAGTTACCATGCTGGGCCATTAGATGGCGCTGTGATTTTTGGAACCTTCACTACTGCGCATGCGTGCCACTGCTGCCTGATGTAAACAGAGCAGACGAGGCAGCCTGTTTTCCTCTCTGGCTAAAAGTTCAGCTACTACAAGTTGTTGTCAACAAGTTAACAACAAGTTAAAGCTGGAATTTGGATAAGAGTCAACAGATTTGACACCAAGTGGGACCGCTTCATCTGCACACCAGTTGCTGACTGGACCGGAACCGAGTCAACATGTCTGACTTTAGTCCGTGAGAATCAGCTGATTTACAGCAGCGCTACAAGGTAAACAATGTTCTTAATAATCTTTCCTTGTGTTTAGTTCGATCACAGAACAACCAACTGAGGTTTTATTTTTATTTTTTTCCTGCGAGGTCGAAGCTGTTCCACGAAGCGGACCGGCGGTTCGGATGTGGGTCCAGTGGGATGAAAACAACAGAGTCCAGTTCATTAAAGTTCGGTTAACGTGTTTTTAAAAGTGTTCAATTTAATTCTCAGTGTTTGTGACATGAGTTTGTGGTGTTGAATAAATAAATAAATTAAAAATCAACCTGGTGTCTTCATTTTCAGCAGCATGTTAGGCATGACGTAACGAGTCCAGATAGCTTCATTTAGCTCAGATAAATGTAAATATCTCCCACGCTAACATAAATACTGTTTATTATTGTTAAACTGTTAATATATAGCACATTTAGTATGTTATAGTGCAGCGTGACACGTGAAATGTCCGACTGCCTCGTTAACAGACAACTGGATCCAGGCAGCTGGCTCTCTTCCAACACAGATGCAGGTAAGGTGTAGAATAATTAAATATGAGAATCAAAATATATTCCATCAGCTATAGTTCAGAAAGTGGTGCGTGTGTCCACTGTCCAGTCCACCGCCATTGTTAAAATGCCGGCTGTCTGCGCGTGCGTGCTGCGTGCATGTGTTCAAACAAAAGCTCCACGGGAGATGTTTACATTATCAAAAAAAGTTCCACTTTGAGAGCTGGGTTCAAAAACCATCGGAGTCATCGAGGGGGGCCAGCAGCGTCGTGTAGGCGATAAGCAAAGTCGCAAAGAGAAAGTAGCGGTTACACTCAAAATACGCGCCGTGTAAACTGGCCCTTAAAGCTGCATTATATGTCTTTGAAAGTTGGAACCTGAGCCCCCCCCCTCGGTTAAGAGAAGGCTTTTCCCTTTTAACATACACAGCTTCTTTCACCCCCCTCTCAAACCATCTGTGCTCTCTGTCCAAAATGTGCACATTCTGGTCTTCAAATGAGTGTCCCTTGTCCGTGAGGTGGAGGTGAACAGCTGAGTTTTGTCCAGAAGAGGTGGCTCTCCTGTGTTGGGACATTCGTCTGTGAAGAGGCTGTTTAGTTTCTCCAATGTAGAGATCTTGACAGTCCTCGCTGCACTGGACCGCATAAACTACACCACTCTGTTTGTGTGTAGGTGTTTTGTCCTTAGGATGGACCAGCCTCTGTCTGAGAGTCCTGCTGGGTTTGAAATGTACTGGGATGTTGTGTTTGTTGAAAATCCTTCTGAAACTCTCTGATAGTCCAGCCACATAAGGGATGACAATGTTTTTTCGTCTGTTGTCCTTTTTCTGATCATTATTGTGTTTTGTCGACTTCCTCGCTGACTTGACAAAGGCCCAGTTGGGATATCCACATGTTTGGAGAGATTTTTTGACGTGTTTCTTTTCCTTTTCCTTCCCTTCTGACTTCGTAGGGATGTGTTCGGCCCGATGCTGTAAAGTTCTGATAATTTTTTTGATAGTTTTTCTGATAGTTTTATTTTTATTTTTTTTAAATTTCTGATAGTTTTAGCGATGTTACATGTTGTCCGGAGACGAAGTCACGTGACGTAAATATTCGCTACGTCAGAACTGAGTCGGCAAATCCATTTCCATCTCTCGTTTTGCGCATCGGCTCTGATTCGAAAAACCCAAAAACCACCTCAAGCGAGCGTATCAACTTTTTTGAGAATTAGAGGAAGTTAATTTGAATCGTGCCATTTCCATTCACTTTTTCTGATGCGATACTTCAAAATGCGCATCAAGAAACCTTGATGGAAACACGGCTACTGAGTCATTAGGACTCATTTACAAGAGAGCCCTGCTTTAGACAAAACCACAAAGTATATACAACAATAAACAACAATAGAATGCAAATTAAGTAACAATAATAAAAGTAGTGTTCTAAAACAAAACACAAAATGAAATCAAGATGCCATGTAAAACAAGGTAAAATACTAAAAAACTGAAAATAGGAACATGTCTGCATTGATTTTTCTATTGAACTTATCAGTTGTTTAAAATCAGAGAGGTTAAGGTCCATAGCTTCAGATCTTTTTGCAAGATGTTCCATGAAACAGGAGCGGAATAGGAGAAGGTCCTTTTTACTGAGTTCAGTCCACACTGAGGGAACACTGAATACATAATAAAAGCATTTGGAACTGTATTTTGATGTATGGATAAATTAAAAAAGTATGACACTGGTTCTGCTATACTGTAATTTGCACAGCTAGCATTAAGAAATAACGAGGAAGGTCATCAGAGCCTGCAGATTTTCTAGAAACCAGCTCTTTTAACAATTTAGGGCCTGTTTACACAGCGCATATTTTGAGTGTAACCGCTACTTTCTCTTTGCGACTTTGCTTATCGCCTACACGACGCTGCTGGCCCCCCTCTTTGACTCCGATACTTTTCTGACCCTGCTCTCAAGGTGGAAGTTTTTCGCAGACCCCCCGTTGATAATGTAAACATCTCCCGTGGAGCTTTTATTTGAACACATGCACGCAGCACGCACGCGCAGACAGCCGGCATTTTAACAATGGCGGTGGACTGGACAGTGGACACACGCACCACTTTCTGAACTATAGCTGATGGAATATATTTTGATTCTCATATTTAATTATTCTACACCTTACCTGCATCTGTGTTGGAAGAGAGCCAGCTGCCTGGATCCAGTTGTCTGTTAACGAGGCAGTCGGACATTTCACGTGTCACGCTGCACTATAACATACTAAATGTGCTATATATTAACAGTTTAACAATAATAAACAGTATTTATGTTAGCGTGGGAGATATTTAAATTTATCTGAGCTAAATGAAGCTATCTGGACTCGTTACGTCATGCCTAACATGCTGCTGAAAATGAAGACACCAGGTTGATTTTTTATTTATTTGTTTATTCAACACCACAAACTCATGTCACAAACACTGAGAATTAAATTGAACACTTTTAAAAACACGTTAACCGAACTTTAATGAACTGGACTCTGTTGTTTTCATCCCACTGGACCCACATCCGAACCGCCGGTCCGCTTCGTGGAACAGCTTCGACCTCGCAGGAAAAAAATAAAAATAAAACCTCAGTTGGTTGTTCTGTGATCGAACTAAACACAAGGAAAGATTATTAAGAACATGGTTTACCTTGTAGCGCTGCTGTAAATCAGCTGATTCTCACGGAGTAAAGTCAGACATGTTGACTCGGTTCCGGTCCAGTCAGCAACTGGTGCGCAGATGAAGCGGCCCCACTTGGTGTCAAATCTGTTGACTCTTATCCAAATTCCAGCTTTACCTTGTTGTTAACTTGTTGACAACAACTTGTAGTAGCTGAACTTTTAGCCAGAGAGGAAAACAGGCTGCCTCGTGTGCTCTGTTTACCCCAGGCTGCACACATGCGCAGTGGTGAAGGTTCCAAAAATCACAGCGCCATCTAATGGCCCAGCATGGTAACTACAGTAAATTCATGAGTACGGGGGGTGGGGGGGAGAGAGTCGTATCCACAGAATTCGCCCATGTCAACGCAAAACTTTCAACCTAATTAACATACCCAAAAGTTGCGTTTCCCCCACACAGTGTCCGTGTAAACAGGGCCTTAGTAACCTCACTGACAGAGAACAATGTAAATAAGAAGGTGTGGCGATCGCAGGCCCATCTTCTCGAAGCTCTGTGCTACCACTCCCCAGTTATTGCTAGTATCACTCAGCCCCCTGTGAATAGCACACAGCCATCAGAGCACTAACAGTTGTTAGGCGGATGGTCCTCCATCATGTGAACAGCTAGTTATGGATGTCAACAACAAACTGGTTGATCCACTATGAGAAGGTGCTATTTTGTAAATTGAGTTTATTGCAGTTCCTCAGACTGAAGACGTCTTTTGGATAAAAGATGAAATGTTTCAACAAAGAAGAATCTGTCCAGGGTATCTGACTCAACCTGGTTAGATTTATCTGGATTCAGTAATGATCATTGTTGGATTCAATGGATTGTTTACCTAGATTAGCATGAACTTTGATATCTACCTGGATTATTGAGCAGCATCAGGACATCAATTCAATTCAGTTTATTTTTATAGCACCAAGTCACAACAGAAGTCGTCTCAGGTCACTGAACAAAAAAAAATTCCCATACATTACAAAAGCCAATTACTCGTAGTAAAGGTTCTCTATCTAAAGAAGAGCAGACTGAGTTGAATATTCACTTCATCACAGTCTCTCATCCTGAACAAGCACAAATGAGACTGGAAAGAAAAAAAAAAATCTCCCTTTTAACAGGAAGAAACCTCCAGCAGAACCAGGCTCAGGGTTGGGTTTGAGAGGACAGAAAGGACAGACAAATACAGAGTGACAGGTCCAGGTGTAGTTTCTATAGAAGGAAAGACTAAATAAATAAATAAATAAACAAACAAATAAACTATATAT
>JBBPBX010032948.1:19751-33562 GCA_038048925.1 Garcialebias charrua | reverse complement strand
ATGTGTTCATCATGCAAAGAACGAGTGATTGTGTGTCGGTATTTGTGTGCGCGCGCACCCTGCTGTGGTGCGCGAACCGGCTCATTCATTCATTCTGTGTGGAAATATTAACTTTGCGCACGAGTTTATTACCATTATTACTGTAAACACAGAGGAACTTACTTGGATGTTTGCTAGAACATAGATCTTTGTTTATGTAGATGATGTGAAGAAACGAGTCTGTGCGTCTTGGTGGAGACATTTCATGACATCACGTGATGTTGGCGTCTCCAGACGCTGCGCGCCCCGCAGCCTTGTGCGCAGTCTGTCTGTGAAGCTTTTGCTCTCCTACAAGTTATATAAGGTGTACTTTCACGTGTCATTTTGGAGAAATCTACAATAAACGCAGATAATGAATCACCTCCAGCTGCCGTGTCAACACCGGTGAGGGTGCGCGCGGCGCGCTCCAAGCGCGACCACTCAGCCTTTGGAATCATATGGATGAGACATTCCATTGGACATGATCCGGCTTTGTGTGGACTGGACTGCACAGTCCCGATCGACCTGCAGCTCCCTCTGTGGAACAGTTTGACCGCTGCTTCTGTATGCACGCGTGATGCACGGCTCCCCAGAGCGCAGCAGCAGTGCCAAACTGAAAAATGATTATTTCTGAAAACGGCTGATAAGCCATATCCTAGATCAGAAAATTATATCTGTTTCTAAATAAATGCTCTGCGTGTTACACTATTTATTATATTCTCCAGTAAGGCTGAATGAATCCGTTCCTGTTAAATTTATTTTTGGCACAACTTTGCGCGTCCTTTATTTCACTGCGTCATGTGGATGTAATACTTGTTAATCGTGTGTTTGGAGGGAATATTAATCATTTTCACATCATGAACAGTTAATAATAATAATAATAATAATAATAATAATAATAATAATAATGAATTCAATTTATAACGCACTTTTCATTAATGGAAATCTCAAAGTGCTACAAGGTGCAACATATTTGAATGTCAATAAGACAAATAATAAAACAATTAAAATCAACAACAGTATCAGCTAAGATCAAAAGTAGAATCATGAGGAGTAAAGTATGCTCGGTTGAAAAGAAAGGTCTTCAAGCCGCTCTTAAAGTCAACCACAGACTGTGGGGCTTCAGTTTCTCTGAAACACCTGTAAGTGTCGCCAAAGGAACAAGAACCACAGAAACGTGCGTACGCCTGCTCGGGAGCTTGCGTGGATATGTACCTGGATGCGCATATATTCACGTTCAGTTCAGTTTTGATACATACGGGGTTTTGCGTGGAAAGTGACGTGCGCAATGTTTTTGTGCGCACGCACGGTTGATACATGAGGCCCCTGGTGCAAAGAGAATAATCTTCACATGAATGTGAAGAAGACAAAGGAGATGATTGTGGACTTCAGAAGGAACAAACACACCCACCCCACTGAACATAGGTGGATCTGCAGTGGAAGTGGTCTCCAGCTACAAATACTTGGGTGTACACTTGAATGATAACCTCAGCTGGAGCAACAACACCACCAGCCTGATCAAGAAAGGTCATCAGAGACTCTACTTCCTCAGACGGCTGAGACGAGCTGGTCTGAGCAGCCCAGTTCTCACCTCCTTCTACAGGTGTGCAGTGGAGAGCATCCTGTGCTCCAGCATCAACGTGTGGCATGGAGGCTGCACAGTTGCAGAGAGGAAAGCTCTACAGAGAGTGGTGAAGGCTGCACAGAAGTCTGTTGGAGTCAGTCTCCCCACCATCACAGACATTTACACCTCCAGATGCAGGAAAAGAGCCACCTGCATCATGAAAGACCTCACTCACCCAGCACACTCACTCTTTGCCCCACTCCCCTCAGGACGGAGGTTGAGGAGCATCAAATGTAGAACCACTAGACTGAGGAACAGCTTCTACCCTGAGGCTGTTAGACTCATGAATAAATAAATAATGAGAATAAACACTGCAAAATATCACATCATGCTGATGCTGATCTGTTTTCTTGTTGCTGTGTTCATCTGTGACCATCTGCTCATACAGACTCATGTTCGTGCTGCTGTTTATAATGATGTTTTTCTACTACATTAGGGCTTAGTGTATTACTAGTTGATGTTTCTCTTAGTTAATTCTAGATGTTATTACTGTTTTTCTCTTGCATTTGTTGTTGGATGTAACTGGGACCCCATGTACATAATCTCGTTTTTATCACATGTACCACATGCGGTGCAAATGACAATAAAGACTCTCTGACTCTACACACACATACACATACACACACATACACATACACATACACATACTACACATACGCATATCACGCAGACTCTTCCACTGGTACATTTTCATCTTTAAATCACTTCTTGGTCTACTGCCCTCATACATCTCCTCTGAAATATATTTCTATCAGTATTACATTACACCCATTATGTTCCATTATTTGTATTCACTTAATTCTGCCTTATAATGTGAATTGTGACACAAGGCAGAACGTTTTTCTCTCGGGCTTTGTTTTCACTAGGGAACAGTTACACGCTTGCACAAAACAACAGACCTAACACTTGATTGACATATGAAGCTGGTAGCTATTTGTCTGAGAGGCGGATCACGTTACAGAGTAGGGCAGTCCCAAAGAAGTTCCAGGCGTTTCTAAGGCGGTTCGGTCCCAGGATTGGTCCCACGAGGCGATGACGTCATCTGGGGTATAAAACCGTGATCCGCCTTCGAAGGTTCGTGTGTGGACTTGTGCTCGGTGAGAGGTCTGTTTGCAGCTGCAAGGTTAATCCTTATATGTACAATAAACCTGCATATAACTTGCACATTCGTTTCAGAGCTTCCTTCAACCTTTTGAATTCATAACAATTTGGTGACCATCGACGTGGGAGGTAGTGAAGGAAGGGAGACGATTTGGAGGGTTTCCCCCACCACCGAGCGGGACGAGCACGCGCGCAGTCAACAAACGGTGCCTTCACAGAGTAGGTGAGCAGAACTCCTCTTATCACAAAATGTCTGCATTTGGACACACTAAATTATTTGTTGACTTAGGGCTGTTCTGACTACGGGTGGGCTATGTTAGCAGCTAAAAGTAAAAAACGTGAACTACTGTTGGTATTTCATTTGGATGTGCATTTTTTTTGCGGTTCTTGTACATGTAAGTAAAGTCAAAGCACATAGAGTCCACACACACACAGGGATAGTATATGAGTGCCTAAGTTTGCTTTTTCCCTCTATGAGCTCCGGCCTGTTTGGCTAGGAGACACTTTCTTTTTCTTTTGGGCTCCGGGAGGCTGTGGGGCCGAGGCCTGATCGTGTACTCCGGGACTCTGTTCGCCGTAGAGTTCATACAGGCTTTCATCCGGCACACGGCTTTGCCGTAAAGAGTGGTTCGGCCGCTCCGGGTTCACATGTTGCCGTAGATGTGATAAAGTTCACAACCGGGACCTCTGTGATCACTGTTAGAGTCACATTTTCCCTCCCCTTCCCAGTTAAAGTCGATTACCGTATTTTCCACTGTATAGGTCGCACCCATTTTTTTAAAAGATAACTTTATTATCTTTTTATTATTTTTTTGGCTTTCTTTTCTCTTTCTTTGAGGCTTGCGACCTGTACACCGGAAAGTGCTGTATACACGCAAACAAAGGCAACAGGGACAGATTTTTTATTTTTATTCTCATTTATTGCATTTGTGAGTGTAATTGCCAGGGAGACAGGAACCTGGTCTGGGGATGTGCCCGAAGCAGTTTCGCAGATGCAAGCTGCTGGCTCACAATTAGATTTATTGCTTCCAACAGATAACATTTCTCCCTTGGTGCCTGACACGATGGGGCACCTGAATTGGGCCCCCTCCTCCTTTCCTTGCTCCACTGCCCTGCCCCCCTCACCCCCCTCCCCTACGCGCCTGTGAACCAGCCTTGACAGGCACAGATGCCTCTTTCATCCATAAATCTGACTGAGTTGTCTCCTGGTTCTGGTTCTGGACCTGCTACAGGGTCCGGCTCAGGGTTTCGGCTGATAACGGGGAGTTTTACAACTTAATCAGCTCAGGATGGGACTGTAAGAGTTACTGTTTGTTAGTGTAGTTAGTTCAGTGCTGCTGTTGAGGAGACTCCAGAGTAAAGGACTTAGTTAGTTAGTCAGTTGGTGCTATTTATAAAACATTAGAGGACTCTGGACTTATTCTGATTGGTGGTTATCTGTTTATTTCTTCTTGGACAACTTGCTGGACGAGGGACTATCCCACAACTGTTCTGGGCGCTATGGATTAGATAGACTCTCAGGAGATGTTTTGCACTTTAATTATTAGCATATCATTTTCATAGGTGGTTTATTTACGTAGTTTTGTTGGTTATTTTCAGGGTTGAAGGTACATTTCAGATTTTTATAGGTGAGGTTCATATGAACGTGTTGGCAAATACTATCTTACCTGCTGCAGGTAGCTTTTTGCATTGCCTAAAGGATTACATGCAGGGTTAATTTGACACGGCGTCACCGCCGTATTTTATTTCCTCATTGCAATTAAGTTTCCAGTTCTCATCTACTTCAGCCAGGAGGGGTGTGGGTCATGTTTAATGACGTTTTCACGTATGTGTTTAGGACCACATTCATGTGTGGACAAGGGGCTATATATATTTTTTCTTATGTCTATTTCTTTTCTTCTTCATATGCTTTGATGCTTTGGAGGACTGACACTTGACCTGCCTGACGGAGTCCTTCTCGTAGCTGACAGATATGCTGGGGACTGCTTTATTTAGGTGTTTTCTGAGGATTTCAGCTTGGCATCTAATCAGTGAATGCTGCAGGTGTTCCATGACGACATTTGGTTAGCAGTTAACTAATTCTACTTGGTAGTGGATTTCACATATACACAGATATGCAGTTTACAGTTTTGTTCCTCACCCTACAACATTCGCATTGCACAGTACACACGTGCTTTACATACATACCTAGGTTCCCTCAACCATAGCATAGATTAGTTACATCATGACTCTCTGGTTTTGGACACCTTCCTTGGATAGATCACATGTTGTGCTGTCATTGAAGCTAGGTTTGCTAACCACCGCCTGCACTGGACTGAACTGAACTGCCGAATTGCGTTGTGTTCAGCTGAGCTGCAAGCTGACAGCGCCTGCACTAAAATGCACTGGACTGCTGAAATGCATCATGTTCAGCTAATAGCTGCAGGCTGACATGGCTCATACCTGAACTGTTACACGTTGTCCACGTGGAGTTTTGCACATCTGTGCCAACTTCAACTCAAGTCTATGAACTGTGCTCTGCACCCACTACAGAACTCTTGACATCTCCAGGATGGGGGCTGGAGAACGACATGATAAGCACTGGTCAAGCTGGGACGCGTCACTACCACACTTTGCAGCCTGGCTGAACATGTCTGCTAACCATGTGATCTTCAGGTGGTGATTCAATAACTTCAGTTTTTCATGATCAGTACTATTTTTGCTATGGTAGAACCTCACGCACACTCATTACTCATACATACATGTACAGATCTCACTGACACGTGACCTGCACGGCCACACACGTTTTTGTTTCATCCTTCGCATACTCACAGTATAGTTGTTCGGTATGGGCACCTGTTGCGTTCCTTTTTGGATGTGTGTTTGTCTTTTTCTTTTATTTTTCCTCACCTTTTTGAACAGGCCTTGTCGTTGAGGACACATCTTTCCGGGACTGGACTGACAGCTTCAATTGTTTGTGGATGCTTGTTTTACTGTCATGTATACAGTACTATGACTGCTTGTGGTTGTGACAGGCATAGTTAGAGAGTTGGCTGACATGATGCAGAGAAGGAAGGTAAATGTTTTATTTGTCCTAGAGGCAGAGTGGAAGGGCAGCAAGGCTCACAGTTTTGGAGCAGGGTTCAACCTCTCTTACCATGATGATGATTTATTTGTTTTCTCAGGGACAGTGCACAACAATACATTGACCTACAAAAACAGGAAAGATGCATTGTGCCAGGTTATAGTAATAATACTAATTTCCGCCTGTAGTCCCCGGACAGGTTGATGTTTAACAAGAGTAACGGATTTTTGTAAGTGGATGAGAAAACCATTAAACACAAATACAGACACAATATATACATACATATCATACCTCGCCCCTCAAATATACCATACATAAAAAACTTTCAAAATTTCACCAGTTCTCTCACACACACACGCACTACCAGTTTGTTCACATACACACACACACACACACACACACACACACACACACACACACACACACACACACACACACACACACACACACACACACACACACACACACACACACACACACACACACACACACACACACACACACACACACTCACACACACACACACACACACACACATACACATCATATATACATAATCACACTTCTTCAAACAAACCTACAAACTGTACTTTCACTCACACACAGTCATCACTGGTGGGTGCAAACCTGCTTTGATAAAAGCCATTTCCTTGTCAGATGTGCAAACGTTGGGAAACTTGTACATTTTATAATCTCAGTAGGCAGAATATTCCACTGACTCATGGCAACAACAGAAAAGACGGATTTAGCAAAAGAGGTCCTACATTTAGGGATGCTGCACTCTCCTCTAGAGGTCGCCCTTGTGACTCGAGTTGTTTTTTCTGAGTTCAATATGACAAACCTTCTTAGAGGAGGAGCAGCCATACCATGGATGATTTTAAAAAGTAGACAAATATTTGCATGAAATATTAAATTGTCAAAGTTTAAAAGATCATATTTGAAAAGAATATGACAGTGGTGATATTGTCTGGATTTCCTATCATGAATTTTTATTGCACTTTTGAACATTGATTCAAGAGGCTTTAGAGCTGTTTTACTAGCCTGTGACCAGCTAGTCATGCAATACAGAAAACGCGAGAAAATCATAGAGTTTAAGTACATATATGATGCCTCAGTAGTAAGAGATCCTCGTATGTACCTGAAGTTCACCAGACTAAATTTTAAAGAGTTGCGCAGTTTCTTTACATGGTCTCTAAAATTCAAATTTGAGTCAAGGGTAACACCTAAATAGGTAAAGTTGTTTACATTTTTTATTTTTTCCCCATTTATATGGATATCAGGATAATCCAAACATTTATTTCTGTTTGTAAAGTACATTGCAACTGTCTTTTCTACATTTAATGTGAGACAGCAGTTTTGTAGCCAGGCAGCAACCTTTTTCAATTCTCCTGTCAATTTTGTGGCCACTTCTGTTATATTTTTTCCATGAGTGAACAAAACAGTATCGTCCGCATACATGATGATATTAATATCACACATTGAGGGGAGATCATTGATGTATAGACTAAAAAGCAGCGGCCCTAAAATAGAGCCCTGCGGAACTCCCATGGTGCAGTCTTGAAAGGGGGACAGTGTGTGATTTACTCGAACACATTGTTTCCTGCCACTTAGGTATGATGTAATCCAGTTTATTGTCTGACGAGACAGTCCATAATTTGATAGTTTGCTTATTAAAATGCTGTGGGAAACAGTATCGAAAGCCTTTCGCAGGTCTAGGAACACGGCGCCCACTACACCTCCTTGGTCTAGCTTTGATTTAATTTCTTCAAGGAAGTAGGAACAAGCCGTCTCTGTTGAGTATTTTTTTCTGAAACCAAATTGCAAAGGATTTAAAAAAGCTTTGGTTTCAAGGTGTTCAATTAGTTGCTCTGCTACGACCTTTTCAAAGACTTTTGAGATGACGGGGAGGATGGTAATCGGTCGATAGTTACTGACCTCTAGTTTGTCTCCAGACTTATATATGGGCGTGACAATGCCAGTTTTTAATGCATCGGGAAATATACCATCTCTAATAGACTGATTTATTATTTTTGTCAACACTGGGATTAGACTGTCCTTATGTGTTTTTAGAAATATACTATCTAACCCATACAGGTCTTTTGCTTTGCTATTATTAAGTTGTCCAATAATCCTTTCCACTTTTGCATCATTAACAGGTGTTAAACTAAAGGCAGATGCATCACAGACCAGAGAATTGAAGGAGCAAGGTGCCGGAAACAGCTGAGCCAGTCGTTGAACAGAATTAATAAAATATTCATTGAAATATATTGCTAAGGTTACATCATCATTTTGAATAGTATCATTTATTTTAAGCTGCACGTCATGTCGAGTGTTTTTTTCATTTCCAAGAAATTTATCAATGTTTCTCCACAACAATTTACTATTTCCTTTTGCATCTTTAATTAGATTAAGGAAAAAGTTGGCCCTTGTTTTTCTAAGTAATGTGGTGACTTTATTTCTCAGACTTCGATATATTAAATGGTCAGTAGTTAATCTAGTTTTGATAAACTTTTTTAATGAGGCATCTCTTTTCTTCATCAATTCCCAGAGTTCACTATTGAACCATGGCAAGCTTTGTTTTTTTTGTTTTATTTTTTTCGTCTTTGTGTATTTTAATAAAATATTTTTTAAGATTGATGTTAAATCATTACATGCTTTCTCACATGACTTGTTTTCTATTATATCATTCCAGTTTGTTTGCTTTAATTCATTTTCCAATAGAGACGAATCCTTCTTTGAGATAAAATATAAGTTTTGAGTATTTTTTGGTTGATTTTGGTCCCTGTATCTTGTTTTATTTAATTTTCTGACAGCTAGTGTAAGGTTATGATCAGATAATCCAGTTATTAAATTATATGTTTTCATTATCCTTTCCGGTTTGTTTGTAAAGATTAAGTCTATGAGTGTTTGAGAAGTTTTTGTTATTCTTGTGGGTTTATTTATGATCTGTCTCATCTGGAAAGATTTCATTATTTCATTAAGGTTCTTTTTGCGTGCTTTATCAACCCAGTTTAGGTTCATATCTCCCATTAGTAGAACCTCTTTTCCTTCAACCATTTTAAGCATTTTAGATAGTTCTGTAAAAAATGTGCTTGTGGCATTTGGGGGGCGGTAAATGGCAATTACAACAAAAGACATTTCAGGAGAAAGCGTAATTGTAACTCCTACACATTCTAATTCATCGTTCTTTATATTGATTTCATTACTTTGGAAACTCTCTTTGACATATATCAGAACCCCTCCACCCCTCCCCTCCCCCCTGTCGCGTCTATAAGTTTTATAT
Source organism: Garcialebias charrua (assembly GCA_038048925.1). Taxonomy (NCBI): domain Eukaryota; kingdom Metazoa; phylum Chordata; class Actinopteri; order Cyprinodontiformes; family Rivulidae; genus Garcialebias; species Garcialebias charrua. The sequence goes on along the minus strand of JBBPBX010032948.1, from coordinate 24,472 downwards.
CCAGAAACAGTGAACACAGATAACGGAGTTGTAGGACATAACCACGTTTCTGTGAGGCAGAGATAGTCCAGGTTTGAATCCGTCAGTAAATGTTTAATCTGTTCAGACTTAGATATGATGCTCCGGATGTTAATATGTCCTCCGAAGATCCCCTTAGGTTTATTGTTGGGATTCCACAGGACGCGGGCATGATTAACTGTTTGAAAAAGTTTAGTCTCCTTCTGTTTGTGAATTACGATAGTCTGTAGCGCGTTTGTAGGTCGCAGGAAAGTCGTGTTTGTCAGTGTTTTTGTCAAATTGTTTGTGACATCACCTCGTACTCCTGAGAGGAGGGCGTCTACCTGCTGATGTTTCAGTGGAGCCGCAGGTAAATCCACGGGTCCAGGATTCAGGTGCACGTCTCCACACAGTAGAAGAACGATGCAGAAGAGAGTAGCACTTTCCCGGTTTGTTGTTTCGCGTGTCAACGGTGTCCTCGGTCCGCTCTGACATCTTGTACACGGGACGAGCACTTTCCCTTGATCCAAGACGTGATTAAACAGCACGAACTGACTCCAGGTGTCCAGCGGCGCGGCGTGTTCCTCCAGTGGGAGCGCAGCTGAGCGTTCCCACGCTGCCAGCCAGCCACCAAACATTTGTGTGGTGATGATAGTCACCATGTACAGAACCACGTTCAGCACACGAAGTAGATGTTGAATTCTGGTGTTTCTTGGAAAGAAAGGCTTTATTTTCCCATTCCTGGGTAAAGCAAAGTAATCAGGCAGCTTCCTAGATGGTTTTTGGAAAGAAGAAATAGCAGCACCTGTCGAGCTGCCACACCTTGCTGCCGCCATCTTGCAGACTCTCCTTCTGCTGCAGTTTTAATCTAGATGATGGTGTGGATAGAAGGAGAAATAGAGTAGGGGTGGTCCTGAAGGAGGAGTTGGCAAAGGATGTAGTAGAGGTGGAAACTGTGTCTGATGGGGTGATGTGTCTGATGGTAGACGTAGTGAGTCTGATGCTAGACAGTTGGGTTCGGATGTTTTGAGGTATTACTTTTTCTTTGTTGTGGTATTTCCACCTGCGGTTCAGATGACGTTCGTGTTATGAGCATTCGATTATTTTCTTTGAAACAGGATGTTTTTTGATTGCCTCCTGTTTCAAAAGGGGATGGGAAATAAGGAACATATAGTTAAACACACACCATTTCAAATAACTAATTAGATCAACGTTTTAACTCTTCATACAGTGATGAGAGCTGGAAACAGTTATACATTTGATAAAGTTATAAAAGATCATTTTAATAAGTGCCTAAAAACAGGTTGTTGGATAGTAGTTGCTCAACAAGATTCTGTTGAACCCACCTCTTTAGATGAATGTTTGGTTTGGTGCTGATTTTTTATTCTTTATTACAGGTAAAATCAACTAGACTTCTGATGATCGTGACGGAACACGCAAAATAAAATTGTGAATAATTTATATTTGAAAAGGGGAAATGCACTTTACAATCACATGTTTCCACAGCTGTGATGGACAAGCAGAGAAACCTTACCATAACTGGGTTTACATTCCTCCCCTTTTCAGCAGATTAATTAATGTTGAATGAATGCTTAATGTTGCAGTGTAAACAATGAAGGGAAGATCTATTTCCCTGCACCATTTTTATCCTATAGGTTAAGGTGTGGAACATGCAGCAGAGCAGAACTAATCACATTAACTAACAAACTAACCAACTAATCACTAATATATGCCAAGGTTTTCTCACTATTTGTTGAAACCTCTCAATTGTTGTTTACACCGTATGTTGAAATTACATATGGTTATTCTTACACCTGTGAAGAATGACTGTGAGTTTGATCCAGGAGGTCCAGAAAGGATTGAAGGTTGTTGAGATGAATGAGTCAGACAGAATGTGAATGTTACAGACAGATTAATGTGACTATATATGTGTTTGTGCCTGGTGAATGTGCAGTACAATAGTTGTGTGTTGATAGATTTTTGTGTATTGATAGATTTTTGAGAAAGGTGTACAGGGTTTTCACTACTTTTCTATAGGTATAATTTAGTTTTATCAATTTTGATTCTTAGATTTGAACGATAATTAGAAATGTTTTAGAGGATATATTTTAGCTGCACCTTTGTTAAGAAGTATCAGAGTAGCCTAGCGGTGAATTTTACTGATAGGAAATGTTTGTGGTAGAACATTCTGGTACAGAGAATAATATATATATAGGATATGGATGTGAATAAGATAATTGAGTTTGACAGGTTATGGAAGGATTTTTGTGTTTTCTGTTTGGATCAGATTATTCATAGATTAAGTATTAGTTTTTGAATGTGGTCTTAGCCCTTATCACAGACATCTTTGAATAAGAGCAGTTGAGCTTTTCTCAGATATCGGATTACTGTAGTTAACAGAGTAGTGTAGGGCTTTTCTCCTCACAGGTGTCTATGATGAAGAAGATGAAGAGGCCTTACCCCGGAATTACACCACATGCGTTACGGCTCCGCCCCGCTCCGGTCCGACCTCCGCAGCAAATACGCACCCATTATAATCAATGACAGAATTTACACTGGCTCCGCACGGCGGCGGCGAGCTGCGGAGAGCGGACGGCAGTCCGTCAAAATTAGAAAATTTTCTATTTCTGCCGGATGACGGAGCTGTGCCGGAGTCAACTTTTGAAGATTACGTCGCACCAACAGGAAAAGGAACGAGCACAACTTCCGTATTTACAAAATAAAATCACCACGGGCGGACTAATCCTAGCTCTATACGGATTTATTTGTACAAAAATGCTGTCAAACTATCAATTATGACTATTCTATGACTAAACTATTATATTTATGACTATGACTACACCTAATAACGCAATACAAAAATAAATAAATAAAAAAGTATTTTATTCTGAAATGTAAACATCACTTCCTGTTGCTCAAACCATGTAGCTCATTTACGAGAGAAGATCAAGGCAGCAGTCTCTCTACAGTTGTTCTCCTTCTTTCCACCGAATGAATTGTTTTGTTCTGACTTACTTATTTATCACTTGATTTATCGCGCGATCTCGCACGTGTCTTGGAGCGGCGCATCCAGGCGGACCTGAGCGGAGCGGAGGCAGTGGGAATTGGACTCGTTCAGCTGCGACCTGCGGACCGGAGCGGGGCGGAGCCGCGTGCAGTGTAAAGCCGGGGTAACCCCAGTTCATATTCTTTGCTAAGGTTAACACATACCTGAAATGCACACACTGGAGCAGAGTATATGCAATGTTTTGAAGTTGTTAAGAGTTGATAAATCAAATTTTGGGAAATTTAAGGGTTTTTGAGAAAGTATTGAATTTATAAAGTCAAATTAAAGTCCAGTTTTTTTTTATTTGAACGCCTTTTTAAAGGTATTGAATTTAACTTCATTATTCCTGCATATACCCTGTAGAGGCGTGTTTGTTGATAGGAGGGACAGTCCGCTCGGTTCTTTCTTGTTTTTATTTTTATTTGTTCGTTCTTGCATCTATTTTTTGTCTGTTTGTTCTTTGTTTTTGTTTGTTTTCTCTGTTTGTACCTGCTTATTCTTATTACTATTTTTTGTTTGTTTGTTCTGATCTTATTCTGTTTAGTTTTTATTACCATTTAGTATTGATGCTTATTTTATATGAGGGTTTTTATGTTCTGGGTGGGTAACTTAGATGTAATATTGCTGTGGGTGGGAATGTTAGAGATTTCCAATGTGTATCCAGTTTTTAATTGCATTCTCACATAGAACATATAGGATTTTGTTGACATGATGTTTGTCATGTCAAAAGGGGAATTGAAATATATTTCTATCAGTATTACATTACACCCATTATGTTCCATTATTTGTATTCACTTAATTCTGCCTTATAATGTGAATTGTGACACAAGGCAGAATGTTTTTCTCTCGGGCTTTGGTTTCACTAGGGAACAGTTACACGCTTGCACAAAACAACAGACCTAACACTTGATTGACATATGAAGCTGGTAGCTATTTGTCTGAGAGGCGGATCACGTTACAGAGTAGGGCAGTCCCAAAGAAGTTCCAGGCGTTTCTAAGGCGGTTCGGTCCCAGGATTGGTCCCACGAGGCGATGACGTCATCTGGGGTATAAAACCGTGATCCGCCTTCGAAGGTTCATGTGTGGACTTGTGCTCGGTGAGACTTCTGTTTGCAGCTGCAAGGTTAATCCTTATATGTACAATAAACCTGCGAATTAACTTGCACATTCGTTTCAGAGACTTTCCTTCAACCTTTTGAATTCGTAACACCTCCTACATGTCTTTGCGTGAGTGCAGCTACAGCGTGCGCTCTCAGGACATGATTACCTGCAGTGTTCCGTCAGTGAGGACTGAACTTGGAAAAAGGGCCTTCTCCTACTCTGCTCCTGCTTCATGGAATATCTTACAAAAAGATCTGAAGCTCTCGACCTTGACTTCTCTAAATGGTTTTCAGAATCTGTTGGAATCCTGGCAAAAACCAATGCAGATTTGTTCCTGTCTTTGATTTTATACGTCTACCTTATAATGTTTTGCTAGTTTTTTGATGCTTTGTTAAAAAAAAAATCTTTTGTTTTTTTCTCTCTTTTGTTTTCTATTGTTTATTGTTTGTTTGTTTATTGTTTAAGGAAATTCTATCATTGCTGTTCATTGTTCTTTAGTTTTAGCAGGTCGCTTTCGTAAATGAGCCCATGAGGTTCAAAAGATTTACCTGACTAAATAAAGGTTGAATGAATGAAT